>JAPYYZ010012298.1:0-17323 GCA_030522705.1 Eretmocerus eremicus | reverse complement strand
AAGTCGGTATCGAGAATTGTAAATGAGTGTTTCTATACAGAAACACGTTGGAAATGTTTTTGTGTCGCGTCACACATGTGCAGCATCCGTCATATTGTTCGGCGTGATTTCAAACTAGTCAATTATCAAATCTACTCTAGAAATGACTTCGAAAATCTTCAATTTTCTTCCATTAGGTCCGGTTCACCATAAACTGTCGAAATATACTTTTTCCTGATTTTTTTTCCAATCGCATGTCAGTTCGCGATTTCCACTGGCCGAGATGCTCTTGGTGATTTAATTACATGCCCGCATGTCAGTTCGCGATTTCCACTGGCCGAGATGCTCTTGGTGATTTAATTACATGCCAGTCGATCCCAGTACCGATTTTTGCCGATTGGACGGCTGTTGGCAGGTGGTTCCGGATCTGGAGGTGTTTCAGCGCGAGAGCAGGCGCGAGTCGGCGCCGGCGATCGAGCTTCCGATTCCCCGCTGCATCCACGCGCACTACAGCCCCGGGGGACCGGCTGGCAACGACGAGAGCGCCTCCCCCGAGCCGCCCGAGTCGTTCCTGGTGCTGGAGAACCTGGGCGCGCGGGGCTTCGAGGGAGCCGAGTTCTCCCGGGGCTTGACCCTGAGGCAGGCCGAAGCTGCTCTGCAGGCCGTCGCCAGGTTGCACGCGCTCTCGCTCAGCCTCAAGGTCAGACAGGCCAAGCCGCTCGACGAGAGGTATCCGTTCCTCTTCCAGACCGCCAGGGCCACCGACTCCTATCAGCAGCTAGGTCAGCATCGATTCTTGTAGCCCATCTTATGAGCACTGGTATTTTCTCGACATGGCTGTGGCTCTTTTGGAATTTTTTATTCAATGTGGAGAATATCGTACTCGAGTTTTGGTTTCCATTCGTACGTTCAATCATTGTCGAATAGAAAATTGAGTAGATCCTTTTAGCCACGCCAACTCGTGTTACAGAAAGACGTTTAGAATACCAGTTTGTCTCGATTCTTGAAGTCCATCTTTTGAGGAGACTGATCGGTTTTGCACTGATGGTTCCTTGACATGGCTGTGAATCTTCTGTAATCTTTGATCGAAAGTGGAGGATCGTACTCGAGTTTTGGTTTCCATCCGTACGCTTCGTGATTGTCGGATGGAAAATCGAGTAGACCAGTTTCGCCAAGCCCACTCGTGTTACAGAATGACGTTTAGAATACCAGTTTGTCGCACCAAACTGAGGCGTCAATGCTTCGACGTTGTTTCAAATTCCATCACTTGCTACGACTTGACAACTTTCTAAAGAAATGCCAACTGATTCAAATTCTTGATCCAGTTATCGGAGCAATCTTCCTCAACTTTGTCAATATAACGAAAATGCAGATGAAGCATCTTCAATCATCTTCACTCTCTCGCGTTATCAAAGTCTCGCGGAGTAACGAACTCCGCATCAATCTCAATCCAATCTCGTTGACGCCCCCGTGCTCTTCTCGCCATCAAAGCCAATGAATTAACCTTGATCATCTTGCATTGACAGTGGAGCGAGGTCTCCCGCAGCTGGCTCGCTTCCTAGAGCGTCGGCCAGGCCTCGAAGCAGTCCTCGAGTCTCTCCTGTCGCTCCGTCCTCGCACCAAGGAGGTGATAGCCAGCCTCCTGGCCCCCGAGGATCCTCTCGCTCTCATCACGCACACCGACTTCTGGTGCAACAACCTGCTCTTCCGGGAGCCCGACTCCAACGCCGACTCCAACAACTCGGTCGACCCGCCGTCGAGCTGCCCCTGCGAGTGCGCGATTCTCGACTGGCAGATGGTAACCTACAGCCGTCCGACGAATGACGTTGCTCTCCTGGTCGTCAGCAGTCTCCCGACCGAGCTCAGGCGTAGACACACCTCGGCTCTGCTCGACACCTACTGGAAGGCTCTCACGTCAACCTGCTCCGATTTGGGGTTGGAGATCGAGTCGCAGCTCGGTTACACCAGGTCGGATCTCGACGGCGACTACAGGAGGTCGCAGCTCTTGGCGCTGCTTCTGTGCGTCGGCTCCGTCGACGTTGCTCTGGGAGATCCTCTGACGGAGCAGAGGCTCATCGACGTTCTGGAGGATTTGCACGCCGACGGAGTTCTAGAGCTCTGCAAGGAGGAGCCGCAGAGCTGAGCAAAGTTGAAAATCGACGGCGGTGGCTCGACGCAGCTCGCTGCCGACGATCTCGTCTGATGGAGCTTTTGGGTGCTCTGCTTCCTCCTGATGGATGATTCTTTTGTGATTTGTCGCTGTGAGGTATTCCAAGGATCCTGAATTGCTGGTATTGTGATGACGTCTGCTGAATTAGTCGGTATTGGTTCTCGATCGTTTTGCCAAAGTAAAGCAAGCTCGTCCTTGGTTGCTACTGCTGTTTGCGTCGATTACACTCGGCTTCACTTGTGTTCCTAGCTCAATTAATAAATTATGAATCAACAGAGTAGATGAACATTCTTTGCTCCCTTCGAGACTATGAGTAGCTCTCATTTCAATTTGTCGAATTAGTCGTGATTAAAATGAGAACCGCGCCTCGATATACATAGGCAATGAGCGAAAGTAAAGCCGATGCTGCATTGCGCGGTGATACGAAAATAGATAAGGATGCGGGGATTCCTGTGAAGAGGAAAAAAAAACGATAGTCGAGAGGAGCTCGAGACTCGATCAGGCGGCAAGGTCGCGAATATTGCTGGAAACGTCCTTCCGCGAGTCGCTCTAGTTCAACGCATTAGCCGATCAATCGGTGCAAAGTCGACGCGATCGACTACCACGACGACACACAACAATCTCGCCTCGATCAATATTGCATAACGCAAGGTATTATGCGACGCGATTGGTCAAGCTCGCTCAAACGTTACGAGGAGTCGTCGCGACCGGTTTAACGAGCAATTTCTCGAGGCTTGTGCAATTATTGCGAATCGCGACACGAGAGAAAGTCCCGCGAGGTGATGCGCAATATAAATAGAGAGCAACCTTGGCTCGATCAATTTTTCCTCTTCGCAGAGTCTCTTCTTTTTCCCCTATTCGGTATACGAGTATTAACATAGAGAAACTGGGTCTTCGTAAGAAGACGTAGAATATGCCAAATTTATTCTAGCAACGAGTATGCTCATGATGTGCACGTAAAATGATTGATTTTACATAGACTTGAGAGGATTATTGTAATTGCACGAGGAGATTATTGAAAACCCTTGGAAGAAGAATAATCTGCTTAGCGGATGCAGCAGGACATTGAGCGTTCGCCGAAATTTGCAAATTGAAAGTAAATCGAGGTTAGTACTGGTGAACTGATTTCTAAGATTTAAAATTGATTGTACATCGATTGCGCACACTTTTGAATATAGATTGTAATTATTCGCGATCGATGAGTAACTCAACGATGATAAACTTCCCCTTCTCGTGATTACACGCACAACAAATACACTATTGTGAATAATTTTCAGACAGATTTCAAAGCAAGACAACATAAAATAGATTATGCCTGCATCTCAGATTGTATATCGATTAAGATTGGATTTGATACCATTTCCATGATCAACACGAACGATTGTATGTTATCGTGTCTTTGGAATCCAAGAAATTATCAGATTAAAGATTCTACGATGTTAACTTTGTAATATTGATGATATTACGTTCCTCGCAAGGCTGAATAATTTTTTCCGAAACTTGATTGTGATAACATGTATTTGTAATTGGCGGAGTTTCTGCTGCAACTAGGGTCATTCGACTTTGCTTAGTCTTTGACTGGCATGCCATTGAAGGAATCAGTCAATATAGGAATTATTGATCAACGTTTCATATGGATACTGTCAACAAACGATTCAAGAATACGTATATGTTGTTCAATAAATACAAGGAACATAATTGATCATAAAGCTTTTGAATAACAAGTACAGGAGAACAATTCCGCAATGAAGAGGAACTAAAAGGTGATAGACAAACATTTCCGAGAACAGTAGATATCCCATGGACGTTCGAGTCGTTGATTCGATTCTGCAATTGAATTGAACCGTAATCGTTCGCCATCAGTAGTACTAAACGCTATGCGCAAAATTCAGATTAGGCAAAGCCGATTAGGGAGATCGATACTCTCTCGATGATTTTAGATTACATTACAAAATATGCTAACAGGCTTTCGCGCGCACGTACTCGTTCAAGATATGAAAATGAGTTGTACGAAAAAAATGTATTCGACAAGAGAATGAAAAAATTTTGAAATAAACTTTCAGAATTTTAATACATTCTCCCAACTAAAAACTCAAGCTCAAGGATGGAGCGAATCTGCGCTAATAGGTGAGTCGTCCTGAAATCACATTATCAATTAGATGTATATCTTGAGGTCAAGACATAGCAACTTTCGTCAACTGTTGAACCGGTGATTGAACTCATATGTCTCAATGAATAATGCATTATGGAATAATTGATGAAGCGCGACGCACGAGACTAGTTTTTTCACAGGACAAATCTGCATTCTGATAATATACAAAATATTGACGCATTTTATCCAGATATCCTGCCGTTTTTTATCACCAACCCCGTCACTACGAACCTATGCAAAATTCTACACAGGCAAAAAAAAACAATTACGTTCTAGCCGTGATTTACAGTATTTTGCAAAGTTGACTCACATCAACATTTTTCGTATTGATTAATGGAGATTTATGGGTCACATGTGCTCAGTTCACGTGTTTCATCTCATGTTACTCGAGGAAATTACTCCTTCATTTTTCCTTTAGAATCCCAGGATCAGGTCAATGCATGGATATCTTCTACTTTGAAATTCACTCTTTTTGAAAAGGAATTCATCACTCGTTTGATGAATATGAAGAAACAGCTGGAACTGGAGGTTCCAAAACGTGTTCTCTTTTCTCGATACACCTGTCGTGGGGGGGGGGGGGGGGCGGGGGGAGGGGGGGGGGGGGGGGGGGGGGGGGGGGGGGGGGGGGGACTCGACTTGAATGTATAAAATCGAAATTGTCGCTGAGCTACAGAGGAAAGACGTCGATGGATCTCTCAAGATGGTATTTGAAGAATGCGTTGAGACGAAAAAAATCATAGATCGTCGGACTTTCTAGCTCCCTCGGCCATTTACTGTAAACTAGTTTTTCTGAACGTCATGGGATGTTTTGTAATCACTCGTTTGACGCAAATCCACCGAGAAGCAAAACCTCGACGATAAGGATCGTCTGGACCCCGCGTCCGAAGAGTGTGATGATGACGAATGGTAAAAGTATGACTGGTCAGATGCTTCACTCCTTAGTGATGCAGGTCGTTACTTAATAGTGCTTCTGACCATTAATTAAGCAACATTGAAATATGGAAATACGTTTCACTAAAACCAAAGTGAGCCAACTGGGGCATTCATCAAAGATACTCGACTTTGATTTCGCAATCTTGTATTCCCTGATGAAATTACCGAGGTACCTGAATAGAGACGTATGAATTACACAAATTTTTTCACTCACCGATGCGGTTACCCCACCAGCAACATACGCGTTCCTCCGCAGTTTACTGACTTTTCGATATCGCGTGTACAGCTTTCTTCCGACCCAAACAGGAATGCCTAATGATAACAAAAAGAAATATTCGTTCATCGACATAGTCTCAAAATTTAGGTGTATTGAAACTTCAAAAATCAATCTTTTTACCTATCATGATTGCCGGCACGGCAATGCCAGCAACGAGCCCAATTCCAACAGGTGCTCCGACCAGTGTGCCGAGTTGCCAGAGAATTTTCTTCTTCCGTGACCAAGGTTTTTTGCCCCAGAAAGTACAACCTGAAGGACTGAAACAGAACGTGGCATTTTAGTGCTAATTATTCAGTTTATTTAGCCGGTCAGTATGACCCATTTCGTATATGATGACGCAACAGAGTGATATTCATGTGGTCCCCTCGTAATTCTACAAACGTCAAATAATAAAGAGCATGCCGCGAAAATGAGCAACGATGTATTCATTAACTCCGTTGTTGGCGATCACGATTCGAGAAAGGAAGATTGTTCGTCACTTAGTAGGTGCAAACGAGCGACCAATGAACGCAATTGGTAAGGAATTGGATCGACCGATGACTCATGTTACTCCAGTGAGTGCGTGGACCAAATTGAATGATGTATTTTGTCTCGTGCAAGAGCTCGAAAAGTATGACGAATGATTTGAACCGTTTGGTTTTTGTTAGAAGCACGAATGAATCTTACCTAAGGTAATGCAGATCGCTTATTTCTTTCATGCATAGCCAACAAAACTCTGCCCCACACACGGCACACGTCATATGATTACAACTGCCATCGTTCATCTTGAAAATAAGAACCTGACATCTTGGACAAGGTTTGATATCGCTTCCTGAAAATTAAATCAAGTTTTTCATGTTTTTTTGATGCTAAAGACTATTGTCCCCGGGTTCTAGTATTCACCGAGTGTATTTAGAAAAATTTAGATTTGTGAGCACGAAACCGAAGAAACATTCAGTTACATTGTGATCTTAATGAATGAAACGAAAGTTACTAATACCCTTGTGGAGTTTGAAAAAGTTGTTAATGTCTAAAACTGTAAATCGACGCAATGGGCGGGTAGGAGGATCAAGCAATAGCCACGGCTGCAGCAGTGTTGAATGCGGTTAATTCCGAGGTGATCGTTTGCTCATCGGATTTTTCCGCGTTCGGTTTGCATGACTCATTTCATCGTTTACCAGAGTTTTGAGACTGGATAAAGTTAGGGGATCAAGGCAAGGAGCAAGGGGAATTCACCGCGACACCAGAAAAAAAATCTCAAAACCGAAGCACCTTTTCCGTGTGAGAATTTTCCTGCCATAGTGCAATCATTCCTAGCTTACCGAGCCTAAAACAATGCAAATGACTAAATCTGCGATTGAAAACGATGAATTGAGGGGCAATGAATCGAATCAATTCAAGTTGGGTTTTTTCCCCGATGAACAAGATGAATGCGGAATAGTCTATATAACGGTTATTCTTTCATATTGTAGCATATCGGAATTGAGAAATTTCAGAGTCAAAGAGACGATAAGATTGTGTATTCGATTCTGTCGATCGGATAACAATATGAGGCAAGAATAGTTATAGTACAAGCTTGTTGTTTCACTTACTGCGCTGAGAGTCACTCTGACTAAAACTAAGCGATGAACTTCGTTCGTAGCACTGTGATCTTTGAGCTCTGGCCGCATCACAAGTTTGATTGGGATGCCATTGCGCCTTACAGTGGTAACAGAAATATGAATCACAACCCGGTCTTTCGCATCGCAACTTTGGACATGAAGCACAGCCTGAGGCTATTACAGCAAAACTACAGTCAGGTGCTGGGCACCATCTTGTGTCGGGTTCAACGGCGAGGACTCGCCTCACCATGAAATCTTCATACTTTTCTAGTTGAGTTTGATCATTCAAAATCATTCGGATATCTGGAAAGACGAGAGATGTTATTCAAACCCTCAGAAGATCGGAGGAATAATCAGTATGAAATGCTTACCATTTGGATGCAATGGTTCTGAACATTCAGGGCAGGCAATATTAACTCTAGACTCCGATATCTCCATCCGGAGGTACTGTTGGAAACAATCATAACAACTCCGATGATGACAAGATTGTATAACAGGAAAAAATTCGACTGGGAGTTCAATGAGGCAGAGGGGACAATCTCTTGCTCCATTTTCAAAACTCTGTAACACAGAAATTATTGATTGTTATAAACTTGGTCATGGTATACCAACTCGTACATTTGTATCCAAAATCACGTTTCCTTTTGATGACTCAGAAAAGAAGACAGTTGGGTCATGACTTTGAATGGATGAATTATAACTAATGTTGCATCACCTTTGCAGTATTGGAGAGAACTGATCCTTTACTCGATGTTCGTTGTAAGTCAACACTTTGAAATTGGGACTGTGAAGGTTCATTGTTACTTTTTGTGTCACCTTTTTCGATATCTTGTGACTTGCTCGCTGCATCTTTGCCTGGAAAATAAATTGAGGTTTAATAAAGTTTAAAACAATCAGTGATATTTTTGAAGCTTTTACAGAATAAGATGCTATTTACTTTTTGACGTGCTGGCATCCCGACTGCTTGATGAAGCGGGCCTGGACAAGTGTCGAGCTAAGAAAGTATTCGAGTAGAGTAATCTCCTCAAAGAGAAGCGAGGAATCACCCTCTGGGACCTTGAATTTTTGCTGCCACATTCTCCAGGTCCAGCTTCAGCGTCTTTGAACATTCTTAGTGCTGATTTTTCTAATGGATTGTCATGCTTGTTTCAAGGAATCCATTGCATCTAGAGGCAGTCAGTAATACTTTACAATCTGAAACAGAAAAGAGTCATAATGAGTATGGACAACATGCAGAACTGTGTTGAACAATGAGACAATGGTGGATGACAGTGGCAGAACGAGACGACAGACGAGAGGGATAATAATCATGGTTAAATTGAGGTCGAGGGACCAAAGACTCAAACGAATTCTTGGGTTGCCCAGGCCAGAAACATTTGAATCAATTAGCCTTCACTGTGAGGATTAATTGTCCAAGCAGAATGTCCAAGCGAGCCCAAGCTACAAAAGTACAGATTTCCAACCTCCGACGAGTCAGACTACGACAAAGGAAACTGCTCAAATTCATGTAGCGCTGAGATTCATCCAGATCAGAAACTATTTTCACAGCGACGTGCAGTCACGTACAAGCAGATAAGACACAAGTGGAGCAGAAGCGATTATAACGCACGAGCATTCCAGCGAATCCTTTTCACAGAGTTGCACGCGAGCAATCTACAGAGCACCAATTTCTCGCGGCTGTTTAGGAAAACTTTCGGAATGCAACACTGTGCTGGGCCGCGAGACTCCAAGGACGCCGAACGTCTGCGAGTCTCTATCCGCGGATATATATCACTTTATCGCGCTGTCAGAATCTCCGAATGTACGCACTATCCCGAGAACCCGTTCCCGTCAGACCTGATTCGTAAACGGTACTCTTTCTCTCTTCTCCTTCTCGTCTCTCGCGAACTCCAGAGTTCCAGAAGCAGATCAGCCGCGTCAGCAGCAGTAGCAGCAGCCGAGCTCTCAAAACTCGCGATGCAGAGGAGACGATGCGTGGCTCTCGGCAGGCATATATCCCGAGAGTGTCAGCAGCAGCTCGTCTCGTGATCGCGAGAAAATCGCAACGCGCGCCTCGCGGATTCGCGAGCGACGTACGTGTATATATGGTCAAGAGCGAAAGTTTGAGAGGCACGCGTACCCGGGGCACGACACTTACTAGGCTTTGTGGGCACCAAGTTACGAAATGTCGTGCGCGCAGCGCAAGCGATGCCGAGGTCGGGACACTCGGGACGTGACAGGAGCGACTCTGGGAGCAGCCCGACGATGTCGTCGTCGTCGTCGCGAGCTGCCGTCTGCTTCCCTCTCTGTCCAACTTTGCTCCCTCCAGAGCTGGTGATTCACGTCGTTGGGTTCGCTCGTGTCGACGACACGCGTGCTCGATGACTCACCGAGAGCCGAGACGGCCGCGGACGTGATGCCGAGCAACTATAACCCTAGTTGTGTCGCACCTGGTGCACACTCGCGGATTCCTCGGCGTTCCAAGCCTTGCCACACTTCACTCGTTGCACTATATACATGTGTAGCGTCACAGCTGAGAGCTACTATATCAACGTATTGCAGCTCTCGACGGTCCGATCGACATCGCTTGATTTTCGCGAAAATACTCCGGATTGCTTGGGACTGCTCGATGCCGAGAACAGCCGAGAAGTGGGAACTGCTGCCGACTTGCGTCAACGCGAGCTGCTGCTGCGGATCCGTGAGATCTGTCCCGTGAATCGCGTGCTGTAGCTATAGGTATACTGGGAAAGATCACAGTGCCCCCTCTCCTCGCCAACTTTTTTCTCTCAACGCGCGTGCACGCAAACGAAAGACGAAACGACGGCACGCACACCCACACATTCACACATGCGTCATGCCCATATGAAGGATTCCGCCGAAAGTGCGATTTTGCTCGCACAAGCCTCCGCGAGTATCAAATTTTCTATACGGGCATTATCGCGGAAACTGGCAGATTCCGGGCGGAAAATCCAAAAACTCAAAATCGCGAGTTATCTCGTGCGTTTGAGGCTTTTTTTTTTCATTCATAGGTACACATAGAACAAAAATCCACCATAAAACGCATAAAGAAATTCCTTTGAAAAAAGTTATTACCATACGCATACAATACCCACCCATGTGATTTCTCGAGTTTACGGAACTGTCGGAAAATGGCTCTAATTGCCATATCTACGTTCCTCCGGGGGGTCTAAACCACTCCACCGTTGATATAGTCACAACCTTAGCCCACTTTGAAGGTGATATTATTCACACTCTTCGTGAGAGCTAAATTGCGGACTGATTTGATGAGAGAAAATTTGATCATCGCAGAATTAAGAATTTTTTGGCTCAATTTTTGAATTCTGCGTGGACTTTGATTCATCTAGGATGTAAATTTCCGGGAAAAAGCCTATTGAAACGTCTCATTTTTGAAAGTCGTGTATGTGTAGAGCACATCTGCTGCGTTGAATCCAAATGCGTGTTCGATTTATCAAGGAGCATTACAAGTACTCAAACAGCTTTCGAGTTCACGGAACAGACATTTCGCCTCAAATCTGTTCTTAAAACCCCAAAAGTGAACGTAGAAACTCTTCCCTGAGGATTCCATCTATGTTTATAATATACTTTGGAAAAAAGTTGTCTCCAAATTTTCACTCGTTCTAGCGCTTGATTTCATCTATTTGACTCATTTAATTACCTCGTCTATACAAGAATCCCCAGAGTTGATTTGAAGTGTGTGTAAGTGCTGATTCTAGAAATTTCAGTGGTTCTTGCGAAAATTCCATCACAAGAAAGGAGCACGTGGCTCGGATCATTCGCGTATTTTGCCCATAGAACCTGTGATAATTGATAGCTCTAATTATCGTATTTCAAGGAAAAAAATTGGGTATACCGAATGTAATCATTACTGCCATCCTGACAACCCTTATTCACTCAAAATAAAAAAGACGGCTTCATGGATCGGTCTGAAGCTCAATTCCCAATTGTATTTCAATAGAATAATACGCAAGAAAATTTTCTATGGAGTGGTTTCAAGCTTTCCAGACAAAACGCGAGGTCATTAGTTAAATCGGTAAGTTTTCGCGATAATGCCCGTATATCGGGTGTGTTCTATCAATACGTAGAACCATGCTACTTTGTACACCGGGGCCCCTTTGGTCCATTTTGAAAAATAAGATTCAAGTCGCTGTAGAGAAGGAAATACAAATCTCGATACAAATCGTAAAGTATTATCCTATCTGGTCTAATTTTTTTCCGTAAAATGCCCCCATCAATAATTGAAAGCATTGGAGAGGAATACAATCGCTCTTGAGGGGATCCAGGACACTTTGAATGAATCAGGAAAAATCGATGAAATTTCGACCTGCAAAACTTTCCTCTCGTTCCACGATCAGATTGCTTCGAATAACCCCTCCTTAATTTTTCTTAGTTGCTGGTAGAAGTAGATACAAGATCCAATGTTTTCAAGCCGACTATCAAATCTTTTACTGTCCCGTTTCCTGACAAAAATCAGTTTTTTGGAAAAGTATCAAAGTTACAGACTCTGAACTCATTGCCTTGTAACTTGTATTGGACTGAGAATAGCCCAACTTCCACCATTGCATTTGGAAGATGATGAAGAGAGTCTCAAAATGGGACGATCTACGTTAAATTTGGGTGCTTGATATCCAAGTTACGGTAATTTGGAGAGGAAAATTGCTGTTCCCTCTGACCCTTTGGCTCGATTTTTGACCTGTGATTGGAGTTTTCAACGTCTCTCGTAAAATTGAAATTACTCGGCTTCAACATATCGAATTGAGACGCACCTTTGCTTCCTTTCAAGCACTTTTCACACCATTCCGACTACCAAGACTGGATATTTGCAATAAAATGATCTGGCTCAAGTGGGGGAGTAGAAGAACGAAAGTTCTGAAAAGAAGTTGCACAGATGTGCTCTAGTCCACCAGTTATGTACAGATCAAGCCTTCATTTTTATTTGTTTATATACCGTTGATTGTAATCTATAAACATGTACAACTCTAGAATTTATGATACACATAAAAAATTCAGAAAAAAAGTTCATGGTCTATACTCCACAGGAAGATGTGATGATCAACCAAATGACTAGTTACTGCATCATTACTAATATGTAACGTTCGTGCAATATCAATTGGCTTGATGAGGGCGACAAAAAATCGCTGAAACGTTGCCAAACAATGAAGACCTTTGACTCATCAAACCGATTGAGTATTCATCACAATAAAACATAAACATGCGTGGAGAAAATCATTCATATAGAAGAACGAAAGTGGACCAAACTAGCCCCTATTTACTCCCCGTATTTTGGCCACCCTATTTTTAGCCTCTGGGCGCCGCACGATATGATCCACCATGGCTTTTTATGGCATGAATTTCATCTCCATCCACAGACTGAACTTTTAGGCTACTTTGGAAGGCTGTACGACTACATCCGACGAAGTGAGAGTGCGTTATAGTCGCGCAGTGGACAAAATGAGCCCCGGTCTACCGCACCCAACTTTGTAGTTGGTTTTTTAATGATTTTTGAAGCCTCCGTTCTTTATATTAGAGAATTAAGGGTCAAAATGTCAATTCCGTCCCCTGTCCAGAATACAATCTTCGCTCTAAAAACCAGTGCTGCGCCTATTCAAGGTCACTAACACCCATGCCCAATAATTATTTCAAATTGTATACTTTGGAATGAAACATTTCACCACTTTGCAAGTCAAAATTTGAAATTCAGCTTTCGTACGGTCAGACGACATATTGTCCAGAGATTTGCACCAAAAGTGCTGGTACAGCACTAATGACGGCGGCAAATGCTCAAATCGTCAAGATGGTCCTTTGCACCGGCCGAGCTATCATCCAAACGTTCCAAAGGCTTAAAAAAGTGCGATAGAGCGGCTCTAGAATCGAATCTGTGCAATAGCGGGCAGTTTGAACGGGTTTTACAACTCGCGTACAAGATTTTAGGTCAATTCCATCCCCCTAGTGTGCCGCTATCCTGTGAACTCTATCGCTTGGTAAAGTGCGTTTTTTCCGTAGTATCTGGAAGTATTGCGTGGAATACGTGCGAGAAAGAGTCCGCGATCGGTCCCCGAGTCACGAGAGCATTTTTATGGCGAAATATCAATTTCGTCCCCCTGTCGGCCCCTTAAGAAAGACCCCAAATTTCCCTGAAATTCATCTTGAGCTACGTAACTCTGGCTAGTAGTTTCTGATATCCGAATACCTCAGAACTAACTCTATTAACCACCACCGAAACTCATTTGTGGCTGAAATAATTTTTTGACCGAAATCACACCCGTGGACATTTTTGGCCCCAAAAAATCCCACTTTCGGCGGAATCACTCATATACTGTCGAGAAGACGAACCAAGCGATTCGCGAGTTTATTTGCATTCACATTTTCGGGGCCTTACTGAAATGCTCTCGCAGCAATATAGCCGAAGAAATGAGAGATCGAAATAACCGAAGGCCAAAGATGAAGCCTTTTAGAGCTGTGAGCACTAGAATGCAAATCTAAAGTTGCCAAATCGCGGTCTTCGGGCCGATTCGAGATATTTTGTGAAGGATGCGGTTCCCTCGCAATTAAATTGATTGAAATTTTGAATAGACTATGAGATTAATTTATATGGGCAGTTCTGACAAAACTAGCTTGAATGTTGAATGCGAGGTCGGAAAGTTGACGAAAATCAAAAATCAACTTCCCAGTACTCAAGGTGGATTTTTCTACTATGGTAACCTTATCTAAATTGAGTATCCGAACCGAAAATTGTGGAATTCGAAATAATACATGCATTATGCAACTAGGGAGTGAAAGAATTCCTCCAGGGTGAATGTTATCGCTCGAAGCGGAGCCGAGAACCGGGCTAAGAATCCGGGAATGGCTGGTCCTTTTCACTCCCCAGTTGCATATTATACTTTTTTTCAAAGAGGGGACGAAAATACGTGTCAATACCGTTTCACGGGTCGGGAGTATAATACGTATACTAGTCGCGCATAATTTCGTGCTCGAGCATGAAATTACAGTTTTTTACCCTCTGACATAGCCCAGAGTAAAATAAATGGGTGGTTCCTTTCAAAATCGTGAATGATTTTGGATAATTCCTTTTTTACCAGAATATTCTGGACAGTTTCTTTTTGACCAAAAAATTTTGGATATTTTCTTATCGGCCAAGAAATTTTAGATATCTACTTTTGACCAAAAAATTTCAGATAGTTCCTTTTTCCACTGGCGATTTTAGATAGTCCCTTTCTCTAATGGCAATTTTAGACAATTCCTTTTCACTGTGGGCTATCGAATCGATATCTCGCCATAAATGCCCCAATACGGCTCGAGCAAGATTCATGGAAACTTTTTCCATAGATAACGTCTGATAACAGCAAACACTTTCAAAAAGTCGAATCAGTCATGTTCCCGAGTATCCACGGAATTGACATTCTTATTTATGAACAGGTTTTGAGGATGATAAACTATGCATCACAAAGGCTGGGTCTCATGTTTTTGGTGGTTGTATAGATTTTTTTCTGATAGTTTGGAATCTGCGGTCGATGACTTCCGATCGTAGAAAATACATAGATCATGGGGTGGACACCGTATACACAAACTTAACTTTGACGCAAAAAATTAGAAGGGTCGTTCGAAAAAGTGGCTTGACAGCTTCAAAGTTCGTAATTCCAGGAGCAAAATGCGTCATCTCGGGTTCCGATCTGGTGCACATGGGCTTGCAATGTTGACAGTACTATTCGATGTAAATACGACTCGAGTACATTACATGACTCGAAGCGCCAATACTGTAATTCGTATAGTGTCAGGATTGCAAGCTCAATTCGCATCCAACCCGAGTCGGAGACAACGCATCTTGTTCCTTGAATTTACAAACTTTCAGGCTAGCCCAGCATGTTTTTGAAAAAAACTTCAATATGTCGAAGTCGTTGAAATGAATCATTAGAGCAATATATGGCAAACAAATAGATTTCGACTGACCCGCAATCGTTTTGCGATTTTATGAAACTTTTGATCTTATTTATCGTGTCCACTGCTAGACGTGCTACAAAAAAAATTTGCTTGATAAATTTCAACGTGCCTCAGTTCATTCAATAATTCCTCAACTCGACACTTTCGAAAGCTTCTTTTCTAATTTAAAAAGTTCGATTCCTGGACATTCTCACACGCAAACTTCGACACGGTAGGAATTAGTGACTCAATTCCCCCACTTTTCATATCCATCACGGACCCTGAAGAACTATAAGTTTCACCCCGGAAAATAATTTATGTAACCAAACATAACATAATGAGTTTTTAGCAAATTCCATTGTGAAGGTTACTGATGATCTAATTAGACACCCCCTCACGAGGACCAGATTTTATACTTAAGATGTGAAAAAAACATTAAAGTTTTCCCGTAAAATCGGGATAAGCGGGCTCGCTGAAAATCAAACCGGACTACAGCACACATCAGATTTCTTTTCACCGAGTTTGATATATCTCAGGCCTCAATGACCGAGCCACGATGAGACGCGAAATCTGATGCGAGCCTCGAGTGTATCACCAGGGATGGCAAAATTGGGCACATACCCTAAAGTAGGGATGACTCCGACCACCCTGGGGTGACTTCGGCTACTTATTCTTTTTGCTCTAACTTTTGACTGGTTTATCCCAGAACATTTTGCAAGAAACTCATTTGATAGATACAGCGTAGAACTTTCAAATGAGTTTTTGCAAAATGTTTTGCGATGAACCAGTCAGAAGTTAGAGCAAAAAGAACAAGCGGCAGAAGTTACCCCAGTTTGCGGTAGCTTCGAAACTAATTAGTGGAAAAACCACTCACTATAAATTTGCGATAAGTTGGCTTCATATCGTCAGATTCAGAAGTTTCAGCTCATTTCGTAGCTTTTCAAATCAGATCCAAAAGGAGCCGAGGTGCGTTGCATAATATTATGTGGATTTGACTACGATTAATTAAATATCTCAGCTAACAATCGTCAGAGTGGTAAAATTGAGTACTTTTAAGTGCGTAGCGTAATATATAATTATATTTTCAGAAATCTCTCTTGGGGTTCGATCCAAACGTAATCCAAACTGTTCGACTCACATGAATGGTATCCACACTGATTTTGATTTCCAAGATTGCACTAGCAAATGGTTAACCATGGCCAAATTTTGATCACAAATTTGGAACGAGTACTTTGCGAGTGTTGCCGAAAATCAAGCGAAAAATCGATCCCCCATTTGAACTGGAGTATCGGTGTTTCGCGAAAAGTAAGGTATATTAGCTCAGATTGAAAAACCATTTCGAGCATCGCTATATACCCATTAAAATGAAGTTTTGTCGAATCATTAAAATTTATCGCACCGCAACGATCGGTCGTGGTTTCATCATTCCACTCGGATCTGAACTCGTTTGAGTCACTAGCTGGATGTCTCCAAATGATGGACTGCGGTTAAAGGTGTGTACGTAATATTGTTTTGCGTCATGCACGTTGTATGAATCTGTATATAGCATCGCAACTCGAGTAGTGAACCACTGCACGCGAATTCTTTCACCTTGATTTCCACTCATCGCAAGTACGAATTCCATGGGAATCACCTAACCACGTTTTAATCGGCCTGTAATCAAACCATCGTCGTATCTAGAATTAGCGCTAGCTCGAATGAGTTTCAAGTTCTAGATAGAGCGACCTAACGCCAAGTTAAGGCAGTATTATTACATCTTACAGACACTCATATTAAAGTGGTACGTGTAAGGGAGGCAATATTGGCTGAGTTCAAGCGCGCGAACGCTCTCGTTGTTATCAGCAGCAGCCTACAGCATTGTTATTAGCGCACTCTCGACAATAAGGACGAGAGCAAAGGAAGCGTATGCACTCTTTTGCATCCTGCTCATTATTCTTGCGCGTGGTGTGAACAGGAAGCAGGCGGCACGAGCCGTATCACAAAGTCTCGCTCACGAGGCCTTTATCATCTCAATTTAATGACGCGCAGCTGCATGCGGTAATCTCGATATTTGACTCACGCGTAATGTATTGCATTGCTCGCTCGCGATATGAATAATGCAATTCGTGGAACAGCATCTGTAGTTCCTTGTTCGCTTGATGCCCTACACGAGGGAGCTGCTGTACAGGCGTCTTCTTTGTGATCCGCAGTGTGAAAGATGCGAATGTACCGTGGATGCGAGAATCACTCATGGAAAAAGATGGATGCGCTCGTGATGATCAGGAAAGAGACGATCGAGTATGCGGTCGTTGATATATCACGTGATGGAATTTTGTGGG
>JAPYYZ010012295.1:0-10628 GCA_030522705.1 Eretmocerus eremicus | reverse complement strand
TCTTATCGATATAAGTTAAATATTCAAATGGTCATGGTTACTTGAATGGCCGCAATTGAAAAGAGACACAGAGTTGGATCAATCTCTCCTGAGTGGGCTCACCTGCCACCTCCCCGGTGGCGCAGTTGGTAGCGTGCCGGTCTAGAATACCGGAGGGCGTGTGTTCAAACCCCACCCGGGGCGATTTTTCCTTCCCTGCATCGCTTTCCAAAAAAATTAAAGTCCCTTCGGGTTGCAGCCACTATATTAGAAGTGGATTCTCGAAGGTCGTAGCTTGAAGCTTTATCAAGCTATGACCGACAGCCTGAGCGCTGCGATAAGTGGCTCGAAATAACGATAAAGTCATTCCCTAAAAATACGATTTCATCAATCGAGCGATAGAGTTCCAATATCGATGAGATCTATCTTATCGATATAAGTTAAATAATTAGAGAGAACTTGTTATTGCAATGGTACACCTAGGAATTTACTTACTTGAATTTCCAAGTCAATTGCATCATGCATGGATGTTGGACCAGTTTATCATGTTCAACTGATCATATAATATTTCACTGGATGTTTGAATCCTTGTATCGTTTTCACCAGTGCGAGCGATTACTCATTCGCAACTGCCAGAGTCTGCAGGAAACTTGTCACATGCAAAGTAATTGTAAAGAAATCGAAGTTGTGAATCAGTGCAGTATAATCCAATCATTCACTCATTTCCTCATATAATCGACTCAATAAATGTATTGATCAGTGTGACTGGGACTCCGATCAGCCCTTATTCGAAATCAATCAGTCGCATGGATGCATGGAAAATTCCAATCAATGAATGATTGGAAGATGTTTGGAGTGAACCTTGAAATTCTGCAATCATTCATAACATCCTTGAACAGATGTCTTGAACTCATCATTCTTCCACACTTCCACAGAAAAATTGAATTTCCTTGTCATCTCTTGTATTCGATTGATTTTGAGTTTTCATTCATGTTGATTTGATTATGTTTTGCGAAATACGGGAAGTATGACTGATAGTCTGGTTCATTATATTGGGATAAATATGCTTCATGTATCATTGCTACTGAAAACCTTCAAAGCATACTATGTTCATGAGAAGGCAACAGTTTCTGTCATGGTTCAGATATCTTTCCTACGTTGGGAAGCGAGAATGAGGAGTTCCTCATATGGTCTGTTATATCAGTGATGAAGTTGGCCGAGTCCCACACAGCATGGGGAGGTTTCAAGGAAACATTTCAAGGAAATATTTCATGGAAACCTTTCAGAGATTTTACAGAAATACCCCAAGAACCGTTCCATGATGTTTTATACAAACATTCCTATGGAATACTTTCGAAACGTGTCAGAAACATTTCATGAAATGTACCGAAGAATCTTTCTGAAATCTTGCGATGAAACCTATCGGAACGTGTCAAAAACATTTCATGGAATGTTTCGAAAAATCTTCTTAAAATCTAGCAATGAAGTCTTGCCGGGATGTGTCAGATATATTCCACGGAATGTTTCCCCGAATTTTCCAACAATCTTGCGTTGGAGTCTTCGCGGAACCTTTCAGGATTATTCCACGAAAGATTCCAACGAATCTGTCTGCAATCTTGCAATGAAACCTGTATGGAACCTTTCATGAACATTTCATGAGGATTCCATTGGATCCGTCTGCAATCTTGACATGGAACGTGTCTGGAACATTCCAGAAATATGTCACGAAAGATTTTAACGAATTTCTCTAATCTTGGGATGAAACCTGCCTGAAACCTTTCAAAAACACTTCACGAAAGATTCCAACCGATCTCTGCAATCTTGCAGGGGAATCTCCGCAAAATCTCTCAAGAATATTTCAGGGAAAATTCTAACGAATGCGCCTGCAATCTTGCAACGGGATGTCCACGAAACCTCTCAGAAACATTCCACAAAAGATGTCAGCGAATATCTCTGGAATCTCGTGATGAAATCTTCGCAAGACCTTTCAGAAACATTTCACGAAAGATTCTTTCAACGGATTTCTCTGCAATCTCGCATTGAAATATCGACCAAATCATTCAAAAACGTTCCACGAAAGATTCCAACGAATTCGCAATCTTGCAATCAAATCCCCGTGAAACTCCTTAGAATTATTCCACGAATTTTTTCTCAGAAGGGAGAGGGTTTCATCGTCACAGCTCTTTGCCATTACCACGTTGATGCATGAACTCAAGAGGAGTACGTAAACTGAGCGATCGGCTGACGAAGAGCGAGTGTCAAAGCTTGTCGAGTAACAAGACTCACATGTTCCTGGACTCATACCCATCCTGCCACAATGTTTTTGAATCAATTCATTAACAAACCATTGCTCTTGTGATGTCCGTGTGAAAATCACGCACATCTTCGGAATTCGCTCGTGCACGCTCGGACCTATTCAAAGTGAGTGCGTCCGAGATAGCATTTGTGAAGACAGAGTCAGAGCATCCCCGGAAAGTTTTTCTCTCTCTCAACGCGCCAACGCTCTTCTCGTTCTCTCCTCACGTAGGCAGAGAGGGATAAGAGCTGCAAGTGGGGAAGACCATCCGCATCATCATATTCTCCTCCGTGCTCTTAATTTCGGGCTCCCGAAAATAACATTCTCCGCCTTATTGTGTAAGAACCACTTGAACAAATAGCTATTGTGCGACTCGCGCTCGCTTAGCGGCAAACTCCGAGGCGGCATAATAAAATGCCCTAAAAACGAACAATAAGCCTTCAAATTTAATAGAGGCCATGCATCCCAATACCCAGTGGCATGCGTCATACTCAGGGACGGATGGATCATCGCTCTAAGTAATCGCACGACTCTGCTTGCATCACTCGAATTTATCCTCGTTCTTTTCGTATTCAATTATCTGTTATCAGTATGGAATCTAGTATGAGCCCGTATGACTATGTAGAATGAATACTAGGTGGCGGATTGTTCCACAGAATTGTACACGGCGTGCTGCCTATCAAATACGTCATCATCGCCTATTGATCGCGCGAACTGCTAGATCAAGAGCTATAGCGCCTGCGCGCAATATCCAAACGGGTTGGCACGCGCAAACTGGAGCTTATCGGATTGGCAACAGAGAAGTCAGCCACTCGGGTTTTCGCATTTCCCACCTGGGAACTAACCCATTGTCAGCCTCTCCGTGACCCACGGAGGGGCAGAGAACCGCTTCCTATAAAATAGAGCGTTTTGCCCCATTCGCTCTCTCCTCTCCCGGACCCCAGCAGCAGCAGTAGTTTCTCTCTGAACGCCTCTGCTCCAGCCCCGAAAAGCACGAGTTTAGTTTCCCGGCCGGCGTGTACTCCAGTGTACACCCTATTCTCCAATAAACAGAATTGTGAGTCTATCTTAATTTCTACTATTATTATTCCCCTTGCGACACACTTATAACACATTCAATCCATACAAATATGCGTGATGAAAATGAATGTAGTTAGCTAGGGAGCTCTTCTCCTGGGACAAGCCCGGGGCAAGAGTGTCAACCGTTTGGGACTAAGGCATAGCGCCTGATAAGTTCGAATCGGCGATGAAAAGCCAGCCATAGGAAGTTTTAATTTGTGAGTATTACAACACGCAATTTGACATTTTCTGAGACGAAACGAACCCGGGGTTGATGGACGAAAGTCTAGACCCTGAATTGAATACTTTTTGATCAAAACCCGCCAAGCTAGCGGCTCATAACAGTGGAGGCCCTGATTGAGGGATCGTTTCGTTACCAAAAATGTCAAAAATCACTCATATAATACCTATACATCCACCCGTTACTCCTCCCTTTGATCGCATTTCATTATGATCCCGTGAAAATAATCATATCGGGGTCCGGGAGAGAGAAGCACCCCCGTTTTAATATCAACCAGTCAGTCAGATCAGTCAGAAAATCAGCTCAAATAGAGAGCGAAGCACCTCCGTTTTTTCTCATTACCCAATCAGTTCAGTTAGTCGTTGAAATCGATCGATTAATCAGTCAAAAAATCAGCTCAAAAATCCATCCGGGATCAGTTTTTTGCCCAAGATCAGCTTCAAAATTCACTCGGGATCAGTTTTGCTCGAGTTTTATTCAAACATTTATCCGGGATCAGTTTTGCCCGAGATCAGCTTGAGAATTCACTCAGGATCAGTTTTGCTCGAGTTCTGTTCAAAAATTCATCCGGGATCAGTTTCGCCTGAGATCAGTTAAAAAAATTCACTTGGGATCAGTTTTACTCGAGTTTTATTCATAAATTCCATTCGGGATCAGTTTTGCCCGGAATCAGATACATTCGGATTGGCTCCGCCCAAGGTCCGATTTGAAAGATCCTCGAGATCAGTTTTGCTCGAGATCTGTTCAAAAAATTGAACTCGAGATCAGTTTTGCTCGAGGCCCGTTCAAAAATTCCATTCGGGATCAGTTTTGCCCGGAATCAGATGCATTTTCACTCAAAAATATCCTCGGATTAGCTTCACCCGAGGTCCGATTTTGAAAGAATCTCGAGATCAGTTCCGCTCGGGACCTGTCAGAAAAAAAGGTATACTCGAGATCGGTCTAAGAATTTCATTCGGGATCAGTTTTGCCCGGAATCAGATACATTATACCCAAAATCATACTCAAAAAAAACTTTGTTCGAGGTCCGTTCAGAAAACACTATTCGAGCTCAATTGTACAAATAAATTCTACATACCTCTCTTGTTAATGGCCCCTTCGCGTCTGAAGTCTTCGTATAGTCGATTCAACTCGGAAATTGAAAACTGCATCATGAAATCTTAATCATTGTAACCAAGAAAAGAGCTTCCCGTTGAATTTCAGTTCGATATCATCTTCCTCAGACAAAATCTACAACTCCACTATCGCTGGATGATTTGGGTACTTTTCGAATTTCGCGAGTTAATATCAGATCAGAACGAAAAAGAAGAACTTATCCGGAAAATTATAGGAAGATTTGTGGGACTAATGATCACCCATGAAAGCGATCATCAAAATGTATAATCATCAGTCACTTCGTTTAATCGAAATATCAATCTCCGCTGTGCGCCGAATCCGCACCACTTGAAGCGTGAAATTTGGGAACTTGCATCATCCCGCAATTATTCGCGAAAAAGTTTTAGCGATTCACACACCTCCACCACTCGTCAGTTTTTCGCCAATCCGTCATTCATCATTCAGGAGGTGTGACACGTCTCCACGCGCCCATCCCATTATCGAATTCCTTCGGTCCGTCTCTATCTTCTTTCATTTTCTTCTTCCTCTCGTCGTAGGCCATCGTCAGGATCAGCCAAACTCCTCAATACATTCCAATTCACACGTCTGCATCACAAGACGGGTGCATTCAGATTATTTCAGATCCTTACTTCCGATCTACACCGGCGACACTTACGGATTCAGCGAAGAACGCGAAATTTTCCAAAACAGCCCGCGCGAATGCATTGAAATTCTTCCGCCGGATCGCACGTCTTGGACTGCACGTATGCGTCGCAATTTGAGAATTGTATCGTATGAACACTGCATGTACCCGCGAGTGAATTCTCCGCTGAGGCGCGAAGATCTAAGTATTGGCACGCAGATCGGTAGGCTTATACGTTGCACTAAGGTCGTGACGATTCGACGATACTGGAATTTTGAGATCGATTGTTGAAATTGAATAAGGAAGGCGATTGTGTGAAAGAGGCAGGACTGAGAATCTTGATGAGGTTTCTGGAGGTTTGGGTCATCAGTGATAGAACGATTTTACCAAAGACGTGAATGCAGTTTAAACTCGCAAGTTATCATTCTGTAAACATTTGGAAGATTCATCTTTCGTGAGAGAGGGCTTAGGATTCAATATCGATTCATGCTCAAATTTTGTATATCTCACCTAACTACAACACTTCACTTGATCATTTTTGCCTCATGACAGTAATTGTTTGTCCTCTCATTGATTATACATTTTTGAAAAATCGTCGATTTTTTTTGGAAATTTTGAACTAATTCAGAAACAAAAATCGAATGACACTCAAACACAATGAGACACATTTCCAAAAATTCTTTGATTAATCACTGCGCATAAGTGCGGGGCTCAAAAACGAGAAATTTGACATATGAAATGATCATTTACAATCTGGTGATGTGCAAAAATTAGCTCATTGATGGATATAACGATAAAAGTCGTAAAATTGCAATATAAACTCTTGCAAGATGAAGTTCCTATTACCCATCTATTTGAAGCTGGAGTGGCGAGTCACTTCAAAGGGAATGGCTGGAATTTTACTCTACCTTTCGAGTGAAAAGTCTCTCAATTCGAGTGGAAATTGGCTTCATCAAGTTCAGAGAACGCGCAATTTGTCGAGAACGAGGACAAAAGACAGAGTAGACATTCAGTGTATGAATTGCATCCGCACGTCCCCAGACAACTTCTCATTTTTGTTCTGTTGATTGATCATAGACATGCGGGTAAGAACACATGAAATGAACGTTTGTCAACGCTTGTCAACATTTCGCAATTTTTCATATTTTCCGACCCTCATATGCGAGCATCGATGGAACATGCAAGTTGGGTGGAAATCACTCGAATAAATGTTACTTCAGTGTCACTGAAGGGATGATTTGTAATAAGTTTCAGATAAATGTTGTAATGTGGTTCTCCTTCAAGATCAAACTATCATCCTACCTTATTAATGGACAACTTCGTGTTCGAGATTTGCTGCCTTCCGTTCGAGAACGTTGTCGTTATATCGGTATTTATCAGACAGACCCGCGCTTTGCACCGTATGTATTCATGGCCGGTTCTCATTCCATGCGATATCATTTGATTCGATGAACCAGGTGACGTTGCCGTAAGACGCCGGCGCTCCGATAACACAAAGTATGGTTATGTGGCTATGCAAATAAAGTATGCCTACTGCAAATTTGACAATGACTGTGGCCATCCGTAGCTCGAACGAAGTGAAGATTTTAGAGAACCTTGCAATCAATCCTTCGCGCTGGGCCTGTATGTATCTATACTTATTTTATTTGTAAGCTCTTTCATGCCGAAGGATGATGATGGAGACCATCGGTCGACAACTTGCGGCGCGCATCTTTTCGAATTCTCACAGCCTCCTAACTCAATACGCGATAAAATTTTTTGAGACAATTGACAAGTTTTCTTCTTGATATGAGCTCTAATGGGAATGTATTGATCTTCGCGTTGCGAGTAAGGTCCACAAGTCAATTCGAGTTTTATATTAGATTCTGAATGTCATTTCTTCAACAATTACAAATACATGCCCTTCTTACCAAGTCTGTCCAATGTTGGTCGATACTCGATATTTCAAAACTTATTTATGGATATACTATGAATATGAAGGTGTATACGTCTTCGGAATCGGTCTGTTCAGTAACATTCTCAATAGAAACTTACCAATCATCGACAAACTCATTTCCTTGATATGAACTTTCTCCGCGCGTGAATGCGAACTCTGGATTAGATTTTGAATATGGTTTCCTCAACAATTGACCAACACATGCCTTGATATGAATCGCGATATGAACGATGTTGAACGGCCGTCGATCCATCGCGACCGCTCGCGGCACTCCAGTTCTGTGGTTTTGAATTACATCCTGGAATAATTTCTTGCAATAATCGACAAATACATATTTTTGACATGAATCCTGTTCATCGCGAGGAAGCCTTCCGCACGCAACGCGCGTGTTTTCCAATTCTAGTATCCGTACATAATCTTCGACCTCCTGATTCGTACGCTCAGCGAATATTTAATATTGATTCGATTTTGTCGTTCTTTCATCACATCACGATCAAAAATTTTGGCACTTTTCAGAGAAATAGTCGAAAAAATAGTTTTATACTGTTCTTTTTTTTGCCTAGCTCTTTTCTCTAAACCTTCCAGAGCAATTTTGAGGATCGAGGAACGTGATAAAAATGATTCAAGAATATTCACATATTATGATTTGCTTAAGGTGGATCGCGCAGTAAGAGAGAGACAGATGGCTGAATGTGAAAGAGACAGACGCCAGAGAGTATTTTTAGAGGTTGAACTACCGATCGGGATGAAGCTTGACATGAGTGCTCTCAAGACTATGAACTTCAATGAATAATTCATCTTTCAAATTTTTGCTCCGTTTATTTATTGGTGCGATTACTGTCAAATGAGATACCTCCAAACCGGATTGGTGATCTTCACGCAATTTCACTGAGATTCTCCTCTCATAATGAGCCATCGTTACGAAATTTTTTTTTGATTTTTTCCATTCTTCTGTTCATGCGATATTCAAGACATTTGCTGAAATCCCTATCTTTCCTGTGTAAATTGTCAAAACCTGGAGGGTTGATATCTCGGAATATAGATTCAAGACCCTCCTGAAATTTTGATATGTTCTTCAGACCCATGAAATCTCCCATTATACAAAATTTCAGCGATTTTCGTTGTTAGGAAAAATACCGCCTGAACCACCTTGAAACCTCAGCGTTATTGCTGATTAAATAAAAGGGGGTTTCAGCGTGTAAAGAAGTTGCCAAGTAGGACGTTTGTATAAGAATCATTACATACTTCTAATCAAGACCACGAGCATGGAGTCCAAATAATTTAGAACTCACTTTCCAACATTTGACTGTTGATTTGATACAATTGGAATTGCAGTGAAGATTGACTTTCAAGATTAACTTGGCTCACTTCTTGACTTCAAAACACATAAATTAAAGTTCATCCTAGATATTCCTGGATCATGATATTTCAGTAACGTGTAACTAACCAATGGGCATACACATGAACGAGCTTCCTCCATTATATCTGTATAAACAACACGATTACCTCACTTTACCATATGAATGCATCAAACCGAAAAATATGAGGAATACATGAAAATCACATGTATGATTGATTTCGTGAAAGTAGGGTTTTCGGCGCCCGAGGTTCGCACAAGCCTCCGCGACTTTTAATCATTACGGTAAAAATTTACTAGGGTGTATTCTATCGGTACCCAGATTTGTGGTTAGTTTTTGAGTCAATTTGAAATCTCCGTTCTTTTTTCAATATATTAGAAAATTGAGGGTCAAAATGTCAATTCCGTCCCCTGTACAGAACACAATCTTCGCTCTAAAAACCAGTACTGCGCCTATTTAAAGTCGTTAACACCTATACCCAGTCATTATCCCAAATTCTATACTTTGAGTGATACATTTCACCATTTTGCAGGTCAAAATCCAAATCCCAGCTATCGTACGGGCAAGCGACATTTGGTCCAGAGATTTACACCAAAAGTGCTGGTACAGCACTAGTAACGGCGGCAAACGCCCTGATCTTTATTATGGCCCTTTTTACCGGCCAAGCTATCACCGGAACATCCCAAAGGCTTGAATGAGAGCAAAAAGGGTCTCTATAATCGAATTTGTGCAGTAGTGAGCAGTTTGAACGGGTTTTACAACTCGCGTACAGAATTTTCGGTCAATTCCGTCCTCCTCTCGGCTCCTCAAAACATACCGTGATTTTTCTTGAGATTCACCTCGGCCTGCGTGACATTGGATACTTGTTTCTGATGCCCAAACAGGTAAGAATTGACTCTATCAATCACCCGAAACTCATTTGGGGCTGAAATAAATTTTTGACACAGATCACCCCCGTGGACATTTTTGGCTTCAGAAAGAAGGGCCCCACTTTCCGTGGAATCACTCACATATTATGCATAGTAATTTTCATAGCACCATCGCTGCAATACCGACGACCGAAGGGTCTTAGAAAAACTCGCTAGTTTTGGGAACAATGATTATTACGAGTACTTATGGAAAAATGACAGGAAATTCTGTTTCTAAGAATTCAACCGCGTAAGCCAACTCATAACAGTGAGTGTGCCTTGACGTCAGCTGAAGGCGGTATCTGAATGGTAACTTCGGGTTCCTGAACGGAAAATTTACCGGCACTCCTGCGAGACACTTGGAAAATCTTTTGAGTACCTCCTCAAAACTACGTAAACAAACTGCGAGGGCTTGATTGATTTCTAAACCGTTTTCATCTCTCCAAACTATACCAGCATTCTGATTCGTAACCATCATAATGAATTGACCATGGATAAATCTTGAGTTCATGGAGCGTGGCAAAAGAATTGGCGACAGAAAATCGAAAACATCATCAGCAACATCCTCGATAGAGTTCGTCGAGAATTCATTATTGTTTCACAGCAATATTATTCGCAAACGTCCACCCCATACAAGAAATTCTTCTACAAATCTGGCAATCTAGGAATCTTCTAGTCGTAGCAATTCTAACATCATCTCTCTGGCGAGAATGATGGTCCGAAATAATATTCTCTTCCAAATACCTTTACGGCTTTTTTTTGTGTCTTTTGAATAATCCCATTTCCTCGCCATGACTTTGATCAGCTTCCCCTTTTCCCTCTCAGATTTTAGAGTTCATCATTCGAATGACGACGTTCCCCCCCGAACTCACTTAACCCGTTCACTACAGGTCTAAATCTAACAATCAGAAAAATCAAAAAAGGCCTGAAAAGAGGGTGTTCACGTGTCAAATGGAGAAATAATGCATCGCCATTTTTTTTGGGAACGATTTAATACAAGAAACTACATGTCCTCCACAGGGGACAAAAGTAGTGAACGCCCTCCCCAGTTTAGGTGGCTTCACTCTTAGTAGTTCTGAGATGAAATCACAACAAATACATAGAAACGTATTG
>JAPYYZ010012294.1:0-10746 GCA_030522705.1 Eretmocerus eremicus | reverse complement strand
AGGCCCTTATAATCAGTTATAAAGGTGTGACAGCAATACCAATTTGGCTGGAGCGGCAAATCACATGGCCGTACGACCCAAACTTTTTTCTCAGTGTGGTAAATAAAAACATGTAAAATCATCTCTTTTTGATCGTCCTCCCAAAATCATTCATGTGAACCCATGCTTTCCGGTGGCATCACACCTCCTTTACCACTCTTCGAATGATGAAAAAAAGGTGCACCATGTGCGAGGGTTACATTGACTTCATCACTAGAAGCTGTGCCTAATATTGCCCTAAAATTTGGGGCGATGTTGGACAAACATTTTTTTTAATCACAAAAAAACTATGAAATCTGCAGAGTAGGGCTCTGAAATTTTTTTCCATATGTTCTTTTAAGCTACATTTCAAGATTCCGTATATAGCACGTAGGTGTAAGTATCATAGGATAGATAGCCGCAACACGAAATTGCCCAACCAAAGCCCCACTCTCCCCTATACATGAGTCCATTATCTGAGATTTAAGAAGCGTGGCGAGGTCTTACTGGCATTTGACTTTGCAATGTTGATTGTCAAATTTTGAGACTGGAAATCCATTGAGATTCTAGAGCAGTAATTATGATTCATTTGATACGATGGAGCTCTTTTTGTTCGACGAATGTCTGAAGCATGAAAAGGCCCGAGGAAGATACGTGCAGAAGGGTGTGACTTACAATCAGCAAAATGCTAGATGGGTTGGGCTAACGGGTGAGATATGACTTGTTAAAGTACAAGGCCAAGGCTTTCAAGACACACCGTTCTCATCGTATTTAAAACGCGACGTTGTACCCCATGAAGATACTCATACACATTCTAGAAATTATGAAAGCTTGCCATATTTGTGCCTGTAATTAGTTTTGACTCACAGTTCCGCTGATTTATGACTCAATGCAAGTCTCGGAATCAAGATTCGCAAGGACCAGTGCAAGGAGACTTTTCAAATCTTATTGATAAATTAGGTTTGATAAATACTAGGTTTGCTGGGGTATAGAAAGAACAAGTGTTTCGATCCACTTATGATTATATGATGCGACTGCGACGAAGTAAGGCAATAACGTCATGAAATAAGCGCGATCAAGAAGTAATAATGACTATTAGCTTCCATCATTCTAATAATAGGCTCCAGATCACAGGCCAGCATACAAGAGAATGAAAAATGTCGTTGATGTATACCACAACAGGAATTCCACCTCGACAAATCTTTCAATTTGCGAGGAACAACGGCGTGCACACGTGAATGATGGCCGTCTCGAGCATTACGACAGGAATATCTCAGTTTCCGTCCGAATAACAATACGTCAATCCATCGCCCAGACACATCAGAGGAACTCGTCGATCAGCGAAAGACTCGACGCACGCGGGAAGAATCAAGTGAGAGGCACGGCGAACGACGATAGCTCGCATAACCCGCCGGCCGAGCGATGGGTACAATACATCGAATGAATAAGTAATTATTGCGGAGATCGAACGCAGAGATAGGCGATGCGGCATGCCAGTTAGCTCAGATCACGGAGTAGCTCATCATACCTATCAAAGCGACACTGAGTCATCGCGAAACCCCTCCTGGGATCCCTCGGTTATTTTAGATTATTGCACATCACAGGTATATCAAGGATGTAAACGTTATCGAGAGGAAAAAGCAAGTGCCTAGACGACGACGTCGACGTATTTTTGAGGAGCGCGAGAAGGATAATGGATCGGTGAGATTGGCTGTACCACTTTGATGTTGAAGAGGGAGGGCAGGATGCGCTTGATCTCGACGGCCTTCTTCACGAAGACGTCGAGGCCGGGCTGGGTGGCTCGCCCGTAGCCCTCGTGCTGCGCCGGGTCGTACGGGTCGGGGCATCCGAATCGATCCATGGCCTATGAATCGTTCACTCCGCGAGCCTCGAACCCTCGAGTGACTTCCGTATCGCGTGGGATGCGAGAGCCGTTGCGGCGAGTTTTCGGCGTTGACAGCTTTCGTCTAGCGCGGCCAAAATCGAACGCCGACTCTCTCCGCGCTCCCTTTCCACCTGTTCGTGGAAGCGACTCTTTTGATAGATGCGTCGAGCCGATGGCGCGAATTCGCAGCTAACGCACCAGATGAGCGATGAATTTCACACAACGTTTCGCGAGACTGTCGAGTTATTTTGGTCGCGCAAGCTCGGGTTTCCTGCGATGGCAAAGCACGCTAATTTTCATCTCCGCCGAGTGTGCAGTAAATAAGGAGGATGCTTCTGGCGGGGCGTCTGCAGTTGAACTTTGAGCAGGAGATGAGAAAACTTGTTGCTGCACCGGCAGTCACGCCCGACCACGAGATGAACTCGCGATATGACGAGGCAACAGCTGCGACCGATGCGCTGACTTGTTGCTCTCTCCGCGCTGCAGACGACGCCGACGGCGAGGCGCCTCTCCCGCGCTTTCCGACAGCAAGTGGCGCGGCGCGGTCGGGCGCGAAAATTCCTTCGGGATTCCGGTGCTTCCACGAAGATTGAAGGTTCGAGAGGCGAGACTTGTATATCAGCGATACCGTCCACGAGAGCGTCGCGCGAGAACTGCGGCGATATGTCGTGCAAGAAGGGCGAGACCGCGAGACCATGGCCAGACGGTGAGAGGCTCAAGCAGAGGATTCCTCTCTCGCCGCCGCCGTCGCCCGGACAACCGCGAGCCGAGCGCTCATCCGTTTTGTTGTGATGAGGCTGATTATTTCGTCACGAGCTGTGCGCGATAGCCAAGGTCACCCACTCCAGCATCGCGGCGACTACGTAACGACTAGCTTGATTGTGCTGCACTGCAGCCCGCTCATTCAATTCCCCTGAGAGCGTGTTCGACAACGAACGCACAACGCAACGAGCAAGTAGGTACGTTTTTCTTGTATTTTGGTGCATAAACAGTCGATTATAGCGCTGACTCGGATGGACACACAGTAATTATAGGTTAGACTAGCTGGAATCAAGACGTCTCATCTTTGAGTTTTTGTGTGACCGATAGAATTACACGTCTAGCTCTAATCTAGGTCATTGCTACATGTATGTGAGCTTAGAACAAATGTTCAAAGGGTAGGATAAATTCTATAAAGATTCAGCCACCATATCTTATGTGTCGTTGAATATGCGGATGGTTTCGCAAACATGGAGTGGAGACGTCCATTCCACCCCCTGTCCCAAACCCGATTCCTAGACTTTATACACCCCCCGCTCTCAAAATAGAGCTCATCAACCGCTATTCCGTCCCGTGGATTTAAAATATAGATGTATAGGAAGCGCAGCATTTCAACTAATTTGTAGGTAGGCAATACGTGATCACTTTTGAAGACATCGCAGCAGTTCTCAAGGCATGTCCCACGACTATACACTCAAAATTACCGTTACAGGTTATCAGCTACCGTGGTTCTCGCTGAACGTCAATTTTTGTAGCAACCGTTGTGGCTGATTATCTAAGCTAACATTCTACAAAACCGAATAAGATAGGATAGGATAAGGCCCGAGATTGACTTTGTTTGATAGTGCACTGATTTTTTTTTGCAATTCAATTATTTTTACTAAGATCTATGCACTCAATCGCTCGTGTTCTCCAATGTGCGACTACCGCGCAGAAAAAGTTTCTTGCTTTTACATTTGATAGGTATGGCGAGCTTGTGAGTTGATTCACATATGTAACTTTCGAAATGGAAGCTAGAGTAAAAGTATAGACTACGTGCCCGTTCCGTCAATTCAATTTCCATTCCGCTCCAAAAATCACGTTAAAAGCTTTAACCAGAAGCTTCGGTATCGATCCAGATTCGTGATTATGATTTTACACATCTTCTCACATTATCCAAGTTACAGGTTACCTATACTGAGATCGAATCTCTCGAGATTGGAACTTTTTTAGTTTCTTTCACCTTGAACTCACTCTAAACAGTTTTTCACCACAAGTCCTACCGTTATAGCGGGATCGTCGCTCCAAACAATTCTCCAAATTGACATCGACTTACACTAAACTTTCATTTGACTCGCGGATTCCGAGAATTTTAGAAAGTATCTCTCTGCATGGTTTGATACATATATAGTACGGCCGGTATAATCGTATCAAATCTGACACTTATGTCGAAATAAATCGCAAACTCGATCATTTATCCATCAAGCTCAGACCCAAGGAGAGTGAAATTAGGTTCAAGCTATTGAACTCGATTATCTCAAAACGAATCTTTCGCTCAAAAATATTCTTGTATAAAAATATCTTTGACGTCATCACGGCTCTTCTCCTTATCTTATACTCTTTCAGTGGGAAGCTAATTTTGTGTGAATGATTCGCGTGTCGAAGCTTTCAAACCTAAACTCATCCTTCTGCCACTGAAAATTGGAATCAATCAACAGTCCCTATAAACAAACTGCGTGATATTGTCAAAACTCTCATCATTTTCTGAGAGAATGACACTTTGAATGCTGAGTTATTACTTCCTTCCTCCAGTTCTCAATATTTTCAGAAGTGTGTCCATTCAGTTTGTATTATAATATTAGTATTATATTACAATGTTAATATACAATATAATACAATACAATATAATGTCAGTAATATAATACAAACTGAATGAACATTATAATGAATCGATTAATTTCATCTTGCTAATCACGCAAAGAATCATGCAGATTCGCGAGTACATTTTCATGTTCATCCGTAGCGAGCGTAATTTGTATGAAAGAGAGTATCAAATCTCAAGCTATTGGGAATTTAAATGCGACTTCAATCAAGGAGCAATTTACGCAAAAAAGCTAGGGGGATTTGAGCCTACAACTCTAATACCATAAATCTGAAGCTGACTGAATCTATGTATCTCACTCAAATCCATGTACATATCAGTCGTGATATGCGATGAATAATTTCTGTACTCGCACCCAACGATCGTTCTTTCAAAAATTTTATCAAATAATCTAAACCTTAGATGGCGATTTAATTGATTCGTGTTAGGACCAGCACCATTGAATAGGAAAAGCTCATAGATCCTCGCATGGATCAGTGTGGAATGACCAACTTGACAATTAAGGCCCTGTCATGCACCCGTCGCACAAAATGATTTCCATCATTTCCAAGACCTTGGAGATTTGGAAAAATAGTTGAGTTGTCGAATAACTGAAATAGTCTAACTGAAATTCGTTTTCTCCGCTTCTGATCCAAATAGCTGGGTGTTTGAGATGGGAATGACTTGAGAATATTTTTGTATAAATATACCAAAACCATGTGTATGCAACAAGTATCCAAGTTGCGCACAGTTGTTTTGGATATCATGACTTATGCCGAAAGGAGAGAAAGTGAGCCAATAGCAAAGGCTCGACAAGTCGACTTCTAATCAAAATCGCTTAGGTATTTGATAACAAATGTGCATGATTTGACACTGCGCTCGTGTATGCACAGCTACGACATGCCCTCAACTGAATCGCGGAAAGGGAATGTCGCGTCTGAGGTGCTCATCATAGAGATAGTAAGGCATTGTGTTAAATTTAGTGCACGAGGCACTAAATTTTTTACCTCACTATTACAGGAGCAAATTTAAATAAATGATTAGCGGTAGAATTGTAATGAACTGACGCTTCAATTATAAAGTAGTGAGTCATGTAATACTCGTTAGCGTTGAAGCGATGGCAAGCACGTGTATATAAATGCAGAAGTCCGAAAAATTTAGATATGTAAGAAAAATGATAACAAATCTCATTGTGAAACTCATATGTTCAATACTTACTTCTACTCTTTTTGCTTCCTGACGTTTAAATGTTGGCTCTTCCACGACGTGAGCGCTCCATCCGTAATTTAAATTAGGCCCCGAATCGTAATACATGATTGATATTCTTTATCCTTCGAGATCCAGCGAAAGATGTTTTTGATTATAGAACTCAAATTTAGAAGTCTTTTTTTGAGGTCATGAGTTTTGCATTTTGGGTGTCACTATATTTTTCCTGTAAAGGATATCATTTTTATTTTTTATTTTATGCTAATCTGAAATTAAATGATTAAAATTCACATGAACTTGAACTTTGGAATTGACATCTTTTTTCAAAACGATCACGAATCAAGAAGCTATCGACGAATTGAAGTAAGTAAGATTTTGATTCACTTTTCAACGTAAAACGGAAAAAATCCGAGTATGATTCCATGTGATGTGCATGGATTTTCGAGACTGACGATGAACTGGCTCCCACCACAAGTTTCACGCGCTTCATGCATGATTTTCTATTATTAGTGATTTACACGACTTTTTACGATTCTTGTAATCAGACCGAGATAATCTGGTCTGTTATGACACACCGTGCAAATTACTCGAGTTTACGAATAACGTTGCTGTTGTACAAGAAATTAATTTCTTTGCGCTTAAGACTGATTCAACTAACTAAAGTGATTGTATACAGAAATTGCCTTTACAACATTTTTTCATTGGAGATCAGCCCAACAAAAACTAGATGTATGCTATATTCTGCTCGAGTGCTACGTTTCCATCCTCTCCTTCTGAGATTTGGCCTGGCAGATTATTTTTGTCAAAATTTGCAAGATCATCGACTGTATATTGTGCAAGATTAATCACTGACCAGGAAACACCACAGCCTCTGGGTCACGGATTTTGCTGAAACTCTGGGAAATGTCTTCTTTTGGCGCCAAAAGATAAAATCCAGAGCCGCAGAGTCTAACGCTGAGGCGTTTTTGAGCTTGAGATTAGCATTGGAAGTATATGTATACATGTGGCTTTTTAACATGGGCCTATATGGGCAATAGTAATAAGTGTGGCTATATCTTAGAAATGGTTGAGCATTAGACTCTGCGGCTTTGGATAACATCTTTTGGCACCAAAAGGAGACTATTTTCAGAGTTTCAGCCAAATCCGTGATCCGGAGGCTGTGGTGTCTCCTAGTGAGTGTTCAAATTTATTCATGCACGAGACATTGTTCTTATCTGGATCAAATTATTCATTGGATCAACGAGGAAATAAGCTCCATCGCGACGATTTCGGGCATGCATCTTTCTCCATGAACGGGCTATGATTCGTCAGGATTAGATTATGGATTTCATTGGTTGAAATATCCACCTCAACGTTGTAAGGTTCCCATGAAAGCAATGGTTGAAAAAGGACGCTTGAAACAACTTTTTTGTTTGAAATCAACGCTTGTTGACACAGGTCCAAGAAAAATTGACCGAAAAGTTTGCTGTACAACGAATAGTAGACGATTTTTGGGCACAATAGTGTCTAAAAAAATTGGCTATACTGTTATCAAATAAAAATCTCTTCATTAATTTGTGAACTTTCCAATAATTGTGCTTGAGAACCAAATGCGTAATCGTCATGAAAGAAATCTTATTTACCGCTCATCTTTTCTCACAAAAATGCGTGGACTTATTTTGTGTTGATAAACTTCTAACTTTGCATGCGTTACGAATTGACGATCAAACGGTAGTTTCCGGGAATAGATGAGGATTATCGCTGTCTATATACGCGCTATTGCAGCATACAGCAGATGTGTCTGAACGATCTTCGCAATAACATCCATCAGTTTGATTGTACCATAAACGTTATGAATAGACCTGTACTCGGAATTTTTCCGTATTTTCAGATACAGCCCCACCCTCAAGAGAAGAGGTTGCAAACGAAGGAGTTTTCGAAGCCTATTTTTTAGCTGATCTAGATTACCGTTGTGATTGTAGACATGATTATTATTCACTTGGTGAGTGATGCAGCTACGATGAATCGAAATATTTACGAGCATTTGTGCAGTCCAATTATTTCCACCCAACATTTGTACCGTACATTTTGAATCTCCATGGAAGGGATTTGTCATTTTCTCAATTTTTAATAAGCCAATCGAACAACGGGAAGAGACAATTATCGGAGTGGATTGTTTTGATTTGACGCGTGATCCCATATCCACAATCGGAATCAATGAAAAACTGAGCTCATTCAATCAGAGTCTAGAGATTCAATAACGCGTGTTTCTAGAATGATTATTGGCTGCGTGAATTCATTTGTCGAATTTGTCATTCTAGCCCTGATCAGTTTAGCCTTTACCATTGTTGCGACTGACTGGCTCAGTTGAATAATTACGTTCACAATAAATTGTTTCGCGTCACACATGTCCTCACTTCTAGTGACATTCACTACAGGTGAATTATTCCACGCGCATCAGAGGATGTGGACTCTAAGGCGAATTATCTCGCAAGTTCCGCGTTCTGCATTTTCAATGGCTCGAGTAAATCGTTACCGTCAGTTTCGCAACTCGCAGGTTCGCTTCTAAACTTTCGTTTTTAATCTTTGTAGTGATGCGTGAGAGCCAGAGTGGTCGTATTTCATCCGAGATTTTATCGTCAGTCACTTTCATTTTGCTTATCGTGCAATTACGAGCCAAAAATTTCAGCGGATGACTCAGGGGGACATTAAGCCACCTATATTTGAAGAAATGAGCAGACTTGTCCATCAGACGTATGGCCGTAATGCTACTGCGGATTCACAATTTTCCACTGAATAATTCAACTTCAGAAAGAAAAAAAAGAACCACCGCGAGTCTTCGGCCCATCTTCCGCAGTCGAGCCAAAGTCGCGCTGGTTCACCGGGTAAAGTCACACACCTACACGGCACGTTGCACTCACACACCTGCACTCTGCCTCGCCTATATGGACGTATAGGTATAGAGTTACAAGGTCTACAGAGACCCTGTGGGAAGGTTATAACTCTTGCACGCAGTTCGCGTTGAAAACTACATTCGCGGCTCACTCGCGACGTGGACGTTCGAGCACCGATATTATTTGCACCAGAGCAGAGCCCCGATGAGCCACATAAACGAGATTTTTGACTTATAAGTAGCCGGCTCTTGCTCGGCTCGCGGCGGGTCCGTTACTACTGCGATGTGCCTCTCGTACTATTGCTGCGGGCTGCAGCACGGCAGCTCTCACTGCCCGAGAGAGTTTTGGAACGGCACGCGCGCCAGGGCAGGGCCGTGCCGTGCAGTCGCTCGAAACCGCGACGCCGGCGCAGTCCGCAGCTCAATTTTTAGGGGACGTCCAGAAATTGTGAAAGGATTTTCGGAGAGGATGGCCTGATGGATATAAAGGCGCTGAAGGAATTATTTTGCTGAAAACGTAAAATTTCTCATCATTTAGAAAAGAGGGCTGAAAAATCGTAACTACCACCTGCGTAATTTATGAACGTACCTTCAATTCGCATGTTTTAGACCTCAAATTAGATTTCGTCAACATCCAATGAAGTGTTATGAAATTATTGCGTTGAAAATTTGATGAAATCTCGCCATTGAGGGATGGAGACTCAGAAATTAGAATTAGCCCTTGTGTAATCTGTGGACGTACCCAATTAGTATGCATGAGCCCCTAGTACTCAGTAAGTTCCCTGATTTTCAAAATAGTCGCATGCCTTGTGGGTTAAACTTCACTGAGCTATATGTAATCCCGAAATTTTCTCCAAACACAGAAGTGTTTTTCTCAGTTTTTTAGAAAATTCTCTCGCTATAAGAAGTTGATTTTTAGATCTTACAATAATGTGATCATACATGAATCAGATCTGAGATCATGGTGACTGTATTCGAAAATCAGCTTACGATCAATAAATTATGAATACCTCTGTTACTACAGAACATCTATCTGCAATGTATATCTTTGACAAAGTGCATCGCACGCGTATCGAACCGGCATCGAGGGCCAAGTGCGTAGTGGTAGGGTTCTCGATTCGCTAAATACTGCACTGAAGTCCATATTATCGCACTCTCGCGCTTGCATATTTGCAGAGAGAGTCTAATATGTGTGCAAATATCACGAGCTGGATACATCTCGACTTACTTTTTGTACAATATCCAAAATGATTGAATGCAGTAAAACATGAGAAACTCTTGCACGCAAAATGTTTCCAAACGCTTTATTCATCCATCATATTCGAATTTATTGGGAATCTCACAATGTACGCCTCTCGATGAAGTACACTTTAATTTTACTCTGAAAATGCATTTGTTTGGAGAAGCTTTGAAATAAGTTTCTCTCTTTGAATCCCAAAATATATTCCATCGATTGGTTTCCTAGAGCTTCGTTTCCAAAGTTGAATAATTTGATGTAAGCCGAGGTAGAATAATCGAATTCTCCAATCTCTTTCCAAGATCACAGTATAAAATTGACATGAGGTATCCAAACTGAAGTACAAATTTCTCTTGAAATCAAGCTTCTCCTCGTCTGCCTCTGCGAAGAGAGGCGAGTTTCCTAAATAACCATACTCAACTCACTTGAAGTGACTCACGAGCTTTATGGCATCTCCTTTAAAGTACTTCACAGGTGGAGTGACTATTTTTACATCGCGAGCGACGTGGTGTATTTCCTCAAGGGATTTGAAATCTTCCTCGTAACTTTCGAAAGCAACGGATTGACGTAATTGGTCCGCACACTCCGAGAACTGGTTCTTGTCATACATCGAATAATCGTCAATCGCGTGAAGATTTTCTTCGTACAATATAAATTGTTGTGATGCGATCTTGAATTGAACTCGATACTCAAATTTGGTTGCCTCTGGCTAAATGTTTGGATTTAGCCCTGAAAACATCAGAAGGGAAAAAAATTCCTCGGAAGAATCGAAATAACGCAAGTAGTGACTGATACTAACAATTCATCAAAATCTCGTGGGTTTGGTGTTTCTTTATCAGTCTCTTTGTTTGTACAAGTTTTTTGAGACAGAAAATCATGTCAGATAAAGATTTGAGATGTACGGATTACCTACAGATACTCACAACATC
>JAPYYZ010012276.1:0-10536 GCA_030522705.1 Eretmocerus eremicus | reverse complement strand
CCAATCTTGGATGATCATGCTGAAACCTGAAACACAAAAATAGAAATCCACACAAAGTATCTGAAGCCCTAGTACAACGGAATTCATCAAGATTTCATGATGTAATACTGTCAATACTCATTTGAATATGAACATAGAAGATATTGGTTTTGATACTCGTGATAAGAGAAGTTGCTGTCAAGTACTGCCTCAGCAATATCTGACAGCAACAGGTGAGCCTGTCTAGCTGTACTTCATGGAAGTTGTGGGAGTTGAGTGATGAGAAAAAATCTGAGAGAATCAGTGTCGATGGATCTGGATTTTTTCCACCAGAATCTAATATTTGATCATTCTCTTGCATTTTTGTTTATTCATGAAGAGCTGTTGATCTTTATTATACTTCGACGAGTGATATCTCGGAGCAAGATTTTCCTCCCACGTCTAGAGGCATGCCAAATAATCGCTTCAGTTCTGAATTAATTCCTCCACTCTTAGAATGAATCAAATCTGAACTGTATACAAATTTCTAGTCGATTGAAGACATATTGATTTGAACCTTCCTCAGCGAATGGCGTGCACACTGCGCATGCGCGCGCATCCATGTTATAATTCAGGCTTCGCGAGGGCTCGACGTGTCTTCACATGGCTACTCATCAACAATTCAGATTAAACCTATTCCGAAAGTCGAGGAAATCAACTTGGAACTGGAGGAATTATCTGGAATGCCTCTCAACGCGGGAAGAAAATGTTGCGCCGAGATATCGCTTGTCGAAGTATACTAAAGATCAACAGATTTTTATAAACATGAAAACTGAATCTCCATAACGTATCACAATGCTTTCTGGTGTATTGTTATGCACCAAAGAACACTGACACGCATAATTCGATAAGTCTTCACGGGAATCTACAGGAATTACAGGAAAATGAGTATTGATTCATTCGATCTTACTCAGCATTGCGTATGGGGTAGTGTTCCTCACGTAGAAGTAGCGAATCGGTGTGTAAACCATGCTCCTTCGTTTACATGACCAAGAATTGTGTTATCACAATGATTACGACGATTTATTCAAATAACGTGATAACTTCCTCATATACCCTCTGGCAGAGTTAATGGGGTTCACAGCTGTAATGTTACACTCAGATATAAAATGACATGGTGACAGTAATTTACAGTTGTAAGCCCTGTTAATTTTACTACAGGCTTACCAAAGCCTGATCGTATTTACGATGAATATGAAAGATTGAGTAACTAATCTTGATGACAAACTGCAGCGAAGTATTATACGGATCATCGAAGGTATTTCCACGAGCAAAATATGTTCAAATCAATCGAAAGCTCTTGCACGGCAGAAGACTTCATCGCTGTGTTCCTAAAATATGTGAGGATCAGTTCTTGCCATCCTTATATGGAGGAAGGAACTCACCCCATAATATTTCAGACGAATCTCTTTCTCTCAAGTCTTTTTCGTGGGCAATATTCGTTCAAGTATGGGAGAGGTTGCTTTGTTACATATTGTTAATTCTGATTGAGGGCATGTCGGAGCAAATAGTTCGGTAAGGGGCTAATGCACATACAAACTCAATTTTGACGGTGTTCTGCGAAAACTAAGGGGTTTCATTTGAAAAAATATCTAGACAGCCTCAATGTTTACAGATCAAGGAACAAAATGCGCTATCTCTGACCTCGATCAGAAGCGAACCAACAAGGGAAGACCGAGACCTCCAGGTGACCTCTGTTTACCAAAATTTCTGTGCAGACTCGTACCACCTAAGATATGGAGGATTTAGAGTATCTCCGTCCAATGGGCATCCTGCTCGGAGATACAGGCAATAACCGTAGGACTGCCAGTATGTCTTTATGTACAAATTTTTCAACACGGGCCTATATGGGCAATGTTCAAGTTTCTGTCTGTATCTTTGGCTAAGAGGCTCGTTATTGTACGGAGATGATGTAGATTCTTTATATTCTATGTTATAAAAGTATGTGAAGAAATTTTGGCAAAAATTCGTCACCCGGAGGTCTTGGTCCCCCCCCTCCCCCCTGTAAGTCATCACTAGCTGAAAAAAAATTACAGGCGATACAAACATGAATCACCAAGTCGACTTAGTTCCAAACTTCAGGAGTTGCTAATGGCATCTCAAGAATTAGGTAGCAAAGAATCAGCAAAGCTCATGAGGCTGTTGCTTTTTCGGTTCTTTGGGATGCATATTGCATCTTTTGAAGCCTCGCTATGACTCATATATGTATTCTGATAGGTAGCTTTTGAAGTTACGACTATACTGAAACTCATGCTCGGTTCTGTGCATACAAATCATATTCCGAAATTTCCATGAGTTGACACTCCTCTGCAAGATCTACTCATTAGGTGCTGCATGAATCATGGAGTAACACGATAATTCATCAGATCAAAGTCGACAAGGTAACCATAGCACGGAATCGTATATGAAGAGAAAAAATTCTTATGATAACCATGTATATCGGCGAGAGGCGGATGCTGATTCTAGGTTACATATTTGATGATTGTTCGTGCAGCTCGGATAGGATTTTGTTCTCAACAACCTTTATCACAACCTCGATCGTTTTGTTCTGTTGGATAATACGCTGTACTTCATGTGATCACACCAAAAATCATGAACATTCATGAAGCTACAATTCATCGAGATACGTATACAATTGTGGCATTTCTGAATAGAGAGTTTGTCATTCGATATGCATCTCCCAAAAAAATCTCCAATTCAAATTCATAGTGTTTACTCCTCGTATACATGAGTACTTTAAAAATGACACTCTATTCATATGATCAGTCTTTTGACATCGGATTGCACATCAGGACTCAATTCGTGCGTGCCTGTTGTACTCACAGCCTCATGCTCAAGACATTCCCCGCATCAGAAATATCATAGCAAATTCCAGGTGTTGATTTCGAGATGCTTCGGCGATTCAAAAATATTGTGAGAGTACTCTCCTCAAAAATACAAACCAAGGTACCACAGTTCAAGGAATACTGTCGAGATACAGCCACGTTGATAGACCGTAATCACCCTTTGTATGAATTGCCTCCAACCGTGTTTATCATCTTGATGCATGCTCACAAGATTCTGGAATACTTCCACTTCTCAGCTGGAGAACTGCCAGAAGAGGGTTTAGAGGCAAGCCATAAGGTCATCTAAAAGTTTAGAAATAGACACTCAACAAAGGTTTCAAGGTTCATTCATGCCTGGATCTTATATGCAACACGATGGATTAGTATTGACCGTGCATGAATATACGAGAGTCCGTATGAAGGAAATTTGATACATGTTGGTCTTCTTCATTTAGGTTAGCAACAAATGAGGATATCTTTTACAGGCTCTCCCTCCATTCTGATCCTCTCCTCTCTCTTCTTTGCAAAATAAAAGAGAAAAGGGAGATGAATCTAACTGAAGAAATGAAGGATATGTTGATCCTTGATGATGGAGATAGCGATTTCAGCAATGAAGATTAAGAAACTCATGGTGGATTTTCCTGCCTTCCGAAGACATCATACAGTGAAGTTTTGGGAAATACTGGGTCCAGAAATTTCCTCACAGTTCGAATGCTTGAGTCTATTCAATCTGCCAAGCACAATATGACAGATTTCTTCACATTATCAAAATATTGAAGCTTGCAACCATTCAGGAATCACAAATTCCTCAGATACTTCTTTGATCTCAGTAAGGAAACATTAAAGGAGAAAGTTCTTAAACCCACTTGGCAATTTGAGATTCGGCCGTTTGTCATAATGATTTTAGGTAATCAGGCAATGATGTGATCTTGAATAATGCACACTGACTTTTTTCTACCGGGGAAGTATTACCCCAATAATTTCAAGTAATTCATACATTCCATCCTGGGTATATTGATATTTTGGTAACGATGGCTCAATGCAGGATGACTAATAGAATCTTTCAAAATTGATCATATTGCTTTGTTACCATCGAGAATGGACCCAATCATGAATGCATTTATTACATAACATGAGTTCGTAAACGTCAATCTTGGGGATACTCTCACAATGATCTTGTTTTGTGAGATCGCACTGATAACAATATAGCGGATTGGAGTTGAGATTGTATTGCGAGATAATCACGTAGCAAATCAATATTGAATCCGAGCACGCAAGAAAATTTTCGTTCTTGGTCGGACTGAGCAATTTCAATGTATTTCTTAAGAAATTCGTCCCGCGGCGTATTGTACAATGCGTATTATCACAGGAATCGATATAGGGTTGACATTAACTTTGACGTTCCATTCTAAGATCTCATTCATATGAGATGGCACAGAGTTAGAGATGAAGATGAACCTGCTATAGGCCTTAGGCCCGTGCATCGGATTTTGGTTGAGCAGTGACGGAGAAGAATCCTCCCAATATATTTCGTATAAAACGGAAGTTTATTTGAAAGAACTCGACAACATTCATTGACGAGTTGTATACTTTAATGACTTTGCTGGTTCGGGAATATCGAGATGAAAGTTTGCTATTTAATTGCATGTACAGATATTGCGATCCAGTGGAGTAACGAGGGGGTTTTACTCATTTTGCGACCTCCGCTCCATCTGACCTTCACGTGACCTCTGGAGGTCTCCGTAAAATATTCTTGAGAAAATCTTCTTCATCGTGAAATTGTCTCTCAAAGAGATGTATTTCAACGTGAAATTCTTCGTTCTTTCAAATGCCGAGGTCAGAAATATAGGTTTCTCGGCAGAAGCAGAGATGACCTTCGAATGACCTTGAAAATTCGATCCAAGGTCAAATTGGAGGTCACCATTAGATTTTCCGTGGAAAATCCTGGAAGTTTGTTATGAAATTGCATGAACAAATATTGCAATCCAGTCGAGTTAAAGAGGAAGTTTTACTCATTTTGCGACCTCCGCTCCATCTGACCTTCACGTGACCTCTGGAGGTCTCCGTAAAATATTCTTGAGAAAATCTTCTTCATCGTGGAATTTTTCGTCCTTCCAAATGCCGAGGTCAAGAATATAGGGTTCCTGGCAAAAAACGGAAATGACCTCCAAATTACCTAGAAAATTTGATTCAAGGTCAAGTTGAAGATCACCATTGGATTTTTCGTAGCAAATTCTGGAAGTTTGCCATACAAATACATGTACAAATTTTGCGTTTCAGACGAGTTGTCAGAGCTTTTTTGCAATTTTGCGAAAAATTTCGTCATTCTCGGTTGTCTGGCCGTCGCGCATGTCAAAATGATGACTCGAGGGAAAGAGTGAATCTCTGAATGATACTACATGTGATCACCTTTAGTTCAACTTACGGCAAGTGCCACTTTGACCCTTTTTCCGAGTGAAGGTGAATTTTGCCTCTTATTCTCGATTTGGGCCCACTGTGTGTCGTCGAGCCATACACCGAGGTATTCAACCGTGTTCCTAATCGGGAGGTCCTGCCCGTCTATGAGGGATGTTGGTGTCCTGTAGCCCCTAATTCTGGTGGCTACCATCGCTTCGCATTTCGAGATGGCCAGTTCCAAAAATCGGTGGGCCATTGCCACCCGGACCAATTTCAGCGACTCGTTCGCTGTAGTTTGGAGCGCCGATGAGTCGGTAGCGACGACTACTTGAGCGATGTCATCCGCGAAGCCGACCAGTGTCGCGTCCCCAGGAAGGTCGAGGTTCAGGACTCCGTCGTATTGGGTGTTCCAGTCGAGGGGTCCCGATACTGATCCTTGGACCACGCCGGCTGACAGCTCGATCTCTCTCCTCCCCTTGTCCGTGTCGAAAACGACTTCCCTGTCGCAGAAGTAGTCGCTGACGACAGCTAAGAGGTATCCCGGTACTCGCCCGCTGAGCGCTCCGTACATACATTCCCAGCTGGCAGAGTTGAACGCGTTCTCCACGTCTAGCAGTATGACGGCGCAGAAGCCACCCGGATAAGGCTGCGTATTTGCCGCTTCATCAATCGCATTTTGCACGACTTCTACTGCGTAGAGCATGCTGAGACCTCTCTAGAAGCCGAATTGCATTGGTGCCATCCCTGCTGTTTTCTCGTATGCAGCTTCGAGTCTGTTGAGCACCATCCGCTCACAGAGTTTCTCGAGGTTGCCAAGCACTCCCAGTGGTCTGTGCGATGACGCGATCATCGGGTCGCCCCCTCGCCTATTGGGATCAGAACAAGTTTCTGCCGCTTCCATGGAGCCGGAAAAGCCCCAGCCTGCAGGCACTTATTGAAAAGAGCAAGAATCATCTCCGGCCTTGCCTCAATCGTCAGTTTCAACACCTCGTTGGGAACACCGTCCAAACCCGGGGACTTGCCGTTTGCCAACCTCTTGGCAGCAAGGCGCAAGTCGGCTTCGTCAATTGAAAGGATGTCTTCTGCGACTGGGTCCGGAAACTGCGTTCTGGGATCCCCGCTGGGAAACAACATCTGGACAGTGCTGAGTAGCGAGTCTTCGTCGATGGGAGCTGAGCTGCCTTTTTGCGAGCGCAGCTTCTTTATGACGATGCGGTACGGTGTTCCCCATGGGTCTCCGTTCACGAGGTTACAGAGCTCCTGCCAGCATCTCATCCTGCTCTGACAGATAGCATTCCGAAAGGCTTTTCTCGCTTCCTTGTAAGCTCCCTGGTCCGACAACGTTGTGGAACGTCTTTTCTTCCGCGATCGCTGAGCACGCCTGCGCTTCGCGTTCGAGATTTTCCGGAGATCTCCGATTTCTGGTGTCAAGCAATATTGTTCCTCACGTTCTATGGGCGGGTGCTTCCTCCGTGGCATGGCTGCATCGCAGGCCGATGTGATCAAATCTGTCACGGCAGCAACCGCCTCTTCTGGGTTTGAGTCCGCTGCCATGATGTCTGGTAACAGGAGAACCACTTCGCAGAGCTTTCCTTGCTCAAGTTTTTTCATCTGCCATCCAACTGGAGGCGGTGCTTGGGGTGTCCTGCGTCCTCCGTCGATCCTGAACTGAATGTAGCGGTGGTCGCTCAGCGTCTCCGAGTCAAGGACCTCCCACCCGGAGACGCGCCTCATCAGTGCAGGATTGATGAAGGTCAGATCGAGCACTGACGAATAGTCTCCGCGATAAAAGGTCTCTCGTCCCATCTCGTTGACTAAGACCAGCCCAAGGGCAGCCATGAGGTTGCTTCTTTACAGGCAGCGGCAATGTGCCCTCATCCCAAGCAGTTGTAGCACCTGAGGACCATTTTCCTCTCACAAACCCTAGCATCCACCCAGCCAATCCTGATCTTGCCATCCATGGCAAGTATGGTTTGCGCCACCGCTCTCGGAAAGGTCACTACTGCAAGCTGGGTGCCCTTAAATGCAGGTTTCAGAGCTTTGACCGCCACCTCTTCATCTGGGTTGGTAGCTGCAAGGGCAGTTGCGAAGGTTTCAGCAACCTCCTCCGCGATCGTGTCGACGTCGATGTCACGGACGTCGAGGGGGACGGACTGCTGCAGAGCTCGTACTGCAACTTTATCTCCATGTGAGGCTGCGATGGCAGCTTTGACCTCTTCCAGCTTTGCACCTTTCGGTGATTCGATCAGAACTTCTTCCGCCTCAGTTCGCCTGATCTTGCTGATCTTGGTACCGACTTCTTCCTTGCTGACCTGCACCTTAAGACGTTTCACCGCGTCCGCAAAAGTGACTGAGGCTCCCTTCTGTTTGAGGACGACCGCGTTTGGCCGTACTCTGCCGGTGGGCCTCGTTTCCGGGAGGGGCTTCCCCGCCCTCTTCAGTCTGCCTCTCTCTCGCTGAGTCTCCTATCTTTGCTCAACATCTTCGGTGTGGGTTGTTCCGCTCGTAGTAGAACGCGGCGGGGCGAGCGGATTCCGAAAGGTGGACTTTCTTCTCGTCCAGACCCAGCTCTCGTCATCCCGGGGATTTTCTCCCTCTCCTTTCCGGGCGTGAACGTTCCTGGCGGGGAGAGTACTTTCCGCTTCCTCATGGAAGGTGACCCTTGGCACAGCTAGCTGTAGCGGTCGACTTTTTGTTCTGTTCTCGCATCGTCTCGAGCGAGTTTTTGAGCATTGGGCCAAATACCGACGCCTGTTTGCGGACTGAATCCCGCAGACTCTGCAGACACCCTAGCTCTGAAATTGCATCCGCGAGGCTGTTCTTGATCGCCTCGTGAACGTTGTGAGCCGGGGCCGTGACTTCGTTTGCATCCTCTTGGTGGTTCGCTAGAAGCCTTAGGATAGTTGCTCCCCGTGCATCCATTCTTTCAATGCGTCCCCACTCTGTATAGATGCTGGCGACACCGCTATCGTTCTTTTGCGGACTGCCTATGTCCCTCTTTGATGAGCTGGGAGTTTCAGCTCCGTCTTTGGCGCCGTTCACGCCCTCTCCGTTCTCGACATCTTCCATGTCCACCTCTATTGATCGTTTTGATGTAGTTTCCATTTCGTTCCCACGAGCAGCCAGGGAAATAACGGTCGACCGCAGCAGAGCCCCGCATGCCACGGCAAGGCTTATTACTCGAGGAGGGCGCCTGGTACCCCCGAGAGTCGTTCGCGGTACTTCCATACCCCCAGGTGCCAAGGTAGCCGATCTAGAGGGCACGTCCTCCCACCCTCCGGCTTAGGGGATTTGTGAAGTGTGTGTGCATGTGTAGTGAATGTAGGCCTCGCTCCCATCCCTCCCAAGCGCTGACCGCCGATTTGCCCCAACGGCACCGTGGTGGCAGTTCCCTATTCGGCCGGTTGCTCTCTCCTTTGAGTTATCTTGTGTAACTCCCTGGAGGTAGACCGTATGACCACTCAGTGAGAGAATACCCGACTCGATTCAGGCCCTCGTTATACCCTCCAGTTGTGGCTCGACGCTCTTGAGCGGTAGAAGTACCCTGAATGAACAGGGTCACCACGCGGAATCTCACCAAGTCTGGACATGCTCCTCGGGACCGCCAGGGCCGCCGACCGCCAGCCCAAGCAAGGGGTGGGAGTTCGGCTTCTGTGTCACTGTAGTGCTTTGGGTGTGAAGTGTAGTCTCCTCGTCTGCGATTGCTTGTTCCCTATTTGGCAGTACACCAAAATTCTGGTGCCCCACTATCCGCAACCTGTGGGCGCATCCGGTAGCATGGAGAATGCTCGACCCTGAGGAAAAGGACCCGGAGATTCCGGTCCCTAACCTCAAGGTCCCGGACGGGACAATCTATTTATCTATCTATCTCTTTGGTGGTGAGTAGATCCACACGTATGCTACATCGCTCCGTACTCGAACGTCATTCTTACCATCCGAGCGTCGTCTCTAGCTGTAATTCCCCTGCAGATTGGGTTCTCCTCGGAGGTTCCAACCTTGAAAGCATAATTCCATGGCCCCCACTCAAGCCGGAGAGGGAAAATTCCAATTCTGCCATATCCAACAACATCGGAACCGATTCAGCAGATTTCCGGGTCTAGTTCGAGCAGTTTGCGTATGCTCCGCAACCGGCGGTCATCTGCTCCGCGGTATTGACTGATTTCCGTCTGCTGTGATGGGCACCACTCGTCACCTATGCAACAACAACTTACGTGCAAGCAGCAGCGAAGAATGCGGCACCTGCATGAAATCTTGCTACGCCAAAAGCACGAAGCCGTCAGGAACATCTATGGCGTGCGAATCGTGCTTGAATGAGGTGAGGGTAGATCATATCCAAAAACTGCCCCGGGCGTGCCGCAGCAGAGTGATTCGATAACAAGGCTTGGCGTGTAGCCTACCACCAGCGAGACTGATAGGCCGGGAGCTGGATAGACTCCCGTGTGCACTAAGACCTGACACCTTGAAACAAAGTGCACTTTACGTATTTTGGGCCGTAGAATCCGAATCCGTTGGAATTTTTCCGATAAGTGGTAGGGATCACCCCCAAAAATGCGATTTTTTGCCGAAAAATCGTTTTTTCGTGAGCGCAACTGGGATTACTTTTCTCCAAGGCTCCAGTTACATCTGAGATGAGGAATTACAAGTGTGGGGATGTCTAATGATCATTCTTAAATATTTCAATGTCGATATACAGGGTGCAGGGTCCTAAAAAGGGTCTTCGATGCATGAAATCGACTTAAAACGACTTCTTACAGCTCAATATTCCATTCAGATGACTGTAATAACATATGGAACAAAAGCTCATGAGTATAAACCAGTCTGTTGATCATTCTTGAGCGCTCAACAGCCTATTTATAGGATGTGGTAACCCTGGCGAGGCTTCTTGACGCATGATAGCGACTTGAATTGACTTCTCACAGTACGGCAACTCTTTCATACAATTCTCTAAACACAAAGGACATGGGAATATGAGTATCAGAAGGTCTCTTTATCATTTGATGATACTTAGGAGTTGATATACAGGATGTAACGGCTTCAAAAAGTCTCCTTGATAGGTTAGAGTCCTTCGAAAGGAGATTTAAGAATCAAATAACTCACCTGAAGCTATATGCATTGATGGTTGATTTCAACTAATCTTCATTTTACAATCCAAAAACTTGAGAATTAGACATTTTTCCTGAAATGGAAGCATTCCCGTACTATTTTCCAAATTAATCTTTTCGCACCATTCGGTTCTGCGTTTTGATTTTCCTACGTCAAAAAGAAAGTACTTGTCGCAGTTCTTTCCTTTTCGAAA
>JAPYYZ010012274.1:0-10597 GCA_030522705.1 Eretmocerus eremicus | reverse complement strand
AGCAGCAACAAACCCGTTGCAAATTCCAAGACTCCATCGCTCACGCGGAGTTGGGATACCCCGCCGAAAGATTTCAGCAACTATCTCGGCAAATCTCCGAGCGGGCATCTTTTTCGGGTCAGCGCGAGCGTGAAACAATGTCGGATCGCGCTGCCACGCTCGTCCAGGGTGCGCGCGGGGCAAGAGGCAAAACGCAACAACAACTCATCCGGCGCTCGTGCGGCCACGAGCGGATTGTTTCGCGAATAGTTGCCGGATGCGGTGTGCGTGCGGGCACGTTCGGAAGCCGGGCTACGTAATTCGGATCGAGCACGCGCGCGCCGAAAACTAGGTCCGAGCGCAATCACGAGTCTCGCGGCCACGTACCGCGAACAGGGGGTTTGCGAGCGCCGGCGAAAACTATGCGCCACGATAATCTACCCCCGGCAAAGTCGGCTAATTTGTCGCGGACGAGAGTGTCGGTGGGCGAAGCTAAAGTAAGCCGTGCGAACTTCATCAGCGCGTGACGCCCGTAGATTATCCAGTGTGGGTTCTCTTGGGCTATTTTTCAAACGAGTTGAAGGCGACGTAGCTCCTGGCATAGATAGCAAGGTGGTCGCGAGTTAATTGTTGTTTGGATTTGATGAAATCTAGAAAGTTTTCGCAGAGTCGAATTCATGCGATTCTAAGTTAAAGCAAGTAGAGACTTTGAGGTATAGTAATTTGGTTTTTTTGCCTCAGGGAGGATATATCCCAGCTCGATCGGATTGAAAAGTACCTACTGATTCATATTCACATCTCAATATTTGGTTGTGTTTGATTTGACCCACTCATTGTTAGTTTACAATAAATATCACAAGAGCACTCAAAAATATGCTCAATGGGAAGTTAGAGTCACTGTAATCAATTGGCAACAACATAGTCGGTTGTTAGTTTGGCATTTCAAAGATCTTTGTTCATAGGAGACGTGTTTTTGAATTACGTTTTACTCTAGCGCTCAATTAGGATCCAGACTCATTCAGGGGTAGATTGATCCGAATTGAGGAATCTTTTAGAAACTCACACGAGCGAATGAATTCTCTTGTGTGAGTCCCTGAACAAACTTTGCATTGGGAGCACAAATCATTAGGCTCAAACATATCCGAGTTCATGACAATGGAATATCACTGAGACTTGACGTAATAATTTCTGAAAGTTTCCACATGAGAACCAATAATTGATGGAGTATCAAGCGAGTTGTTGTTAAAACATTTATACGCGATTCTATAGAGCTTGAACGAATGTGAAGCTTGGGATGGTCAGTCTCCGTGAAGTCTCCAGGGATACTCATCCCACACACTGTGAGAAAACTCTCACGCTCGTCCTCATATATAAAAAGCTTTCTCTCGTTGAATTCCCAGGAGAGCTTCAGCACAAACATTCCACCGCAGCAGGATGAATTCGTTTCAAAATTCCGACGCACTCGAACCTGACGGGTACGCACACGTAGCCGAGAGCTCGAATTTGTTGTCGTGTTTAGAGTCGCAAAGGAGTTGGCGCGTCCCATTCCCCCAGGGGCGAGGAGTAGTGGTTAGGCAACTTGGCCGCGAGCTCCTCTCAAAATCCTGATGTTCAAGTCCTCGCACTTCCGTATCAACAAACTCAAGGGCTTTCAAGAAGAACAAACTCGGCAACTAAGATCGAGCTCGCGACGCTCTGCGGAGCAGCGGCAAGAGTAAAGTTTGAGCAGACGTTAGTTCGCCGAGCACTCGCTCAACACTCTTATTTTATGCAAACAGAGTGTGGCACCTCTCACTTCTCAATCCAGAGCTGAAACAATACGAGATAACTCCGCCAGCATTCATGCGCGTTTCAATCGAGGCGATCCTCACTCCGAATCTGAGATACTAGAACTGCTTCTATTTTAAACAATGCATTTCATTTCAACATTTGAAATCGTGGCATGCCACGTGCGATAGGTGGATTGAAGACTTGAAAAAAATCTGCCCCTAAGATATCTGGATAAAGTCGGTCATACTCATTCCACCCGAGAGACAGATGACTAGTTTGATATGGTCGGGACGGAACATCTCCAGCAACATCTCTACTATGGAGATTTCGGACTCTAACCGAAAACTTCCCCATAGCCTGAAAGACGGTATAAATGCAAGATACCTCACTCGAGTGCTGTTCCGGGGACTCACTGTAATGAAACCGCCATCCCAAACTAGAGATCAAAATCTACGATTTCAAATAGTGCTTGACTACTATCTCAAGACAAGTTCTTCAAATAGTGCCCAGCCACTAATCCAACGTATTCGAGTTCTGACATATTCGAATGGTGGTATACCTTTATTTCAATAGTGGAATTCCACTATTTGAGATTCACATTGTCGGCAGAATTCACAACCAACTCGAATTCACAACCAACTCGTTTTCTTCGCTGCAGTTCGATCACCGAGCAAAACGTCGCGGCACGAACGACTTCCCTCGCGCCAATAACTCATCGCGATATCGGCGTGTGCGAGCAAAACTCCGGGGCGGCCAAGTTTTCCCGCGGAGTTGGCAAAAGTGCGACTTGCCGCGGCTCGTGATTGATCCGGAGCAGTTCTGCACCTCCCGGCCAATATCCCGAGCGCGGGGCCCCAGATACACGGACGCTCGCGAATAAATCTGTCCGAGTCTCGCCCCCGCGCGCCTTATCGTCCGTGAAATGAGCTGATCGCGCGCCCCCTTCCCCCCTTACCCCCCCCCCCCTCCAGCTCTCTCCGCTTTCAGGCCGTAGATGATGATCGAGCCGCGCGTAGAGATGGACCCGCTGCCGAACTCGGGGTCGGAATATATATGGGCCGAGTAGTAGGGCCGATTGTCGCCCCACGGGTTCTGCTCCGCGGTGCAGCGACGGACGCGGATCCCATCAAGTAGTCTCGTTTCTCATCGGCGACCCGCTGCCGGGTCCCTCGATTTTTTTCTCTCCCTTTTAATATCGAGAGCCGATGGAATAATCCGCCCTGACAAATCGAAGGGCTCTCGCACTCGCGCGGAAACGTATTATTCCAGACGCTTTGCCCGCGCAGATAACACCGGCCCCTCGTTTTAATCTTCGAACCAGATGAAGAATCGTCTCGTTTGGGACGCCTTTGATTTATACGAGAGCCAATCGGGAGGATAACCCGTCAGGGAAATGTTCGGAATGAATTTTTCCCCGACTTATGGAGTACTGATTTCTTGCGCTGGTCTTGCGTGCCCTCTATGAGTAATTGCAAACTGCCGACTCGCAAAATTTTCAGACGAGTCATAAATATAGTACGGATGAGCTCGTTTCCACTTTCGAGTGAGGACACCGACCCTCGCCTTCGACTTGGGTTTGAGAAAACGACGTGCGTTCGGTGGACGCCCATCACGAAACAAATGCAATGAGCTCTGACTTTGAGCTTCACTCATAATCTAGCTTTCCATTTACCACCTGGTTGAAGGCTTTTGTCTTTTAACTCCGATTGATTACGCGACGGGCTGTAAGCAAGAGTTGCAGAGTTGCGATTTCCTCTCTTATTCGCGCCTTCCTTAATGAAATTGAAAGAGTTGAAAAGCTCTGCCGTTGTTTTGCTGCAACATCGAATCTAAGAAGCCGATGGAGGAATGAAAAAAGGGGGCGACTGAAGCCTTCTGAAGCCTTTCACGGGTAGTCCAAGAGTGGAAAATCGCAAAGACACAGGAGCGCTAAGGCGGGGTGCAAAGGCGTGAAGACGAGAGAAAGCCAAGTTAACCCGTGAATCGGGCTCTTTCGGCGGAAAAATTCCATGTCTGCCGTCTTTCATTAGCCAAGTGAGTACCGAACGGAGATCAGAGGCCAGCAGTTCTTTTAGAGCACGCGTCAGTGAATGAGAGTAAAAGAGACGAAACGGGCATCCGGCGAGCTCCTCCCAGTTGCGCGCACTGTAAAAAAGTTGCAAACTAAACAAGCTGATCTTTGGGGTTCGAGCCGTAATTAGCCCTCGAATCGAATACTGCCTAATAATTATCTCCCACCCTTCAATTTCCTAATCAGGGGCACATTGACGGCTTGCTCTCCCTCGTCTCTCTGCACGCAGCTCCTTCACATTATAGTATCCGACACGCGATTCACGCCAGATCGACTTTGTGCGCCGGGTCGAGTAAAAACAGAGAGAAATACCCGGTGCGAGAGAGACGGAGGGATGGAGAACCCTTTCTTAATAACACGCAAGCACTACGCAGTGTATATACGTATTTGCCAAGTATTCGCACCGCGAGACGGCCGTCTGCTAGGGGATACATACCTATACCGTGAGTCTGTCTGAGCGTGCCGTTGACTCGTTCCACTGCGAAGCAAAGTCTCGCGCCCTCGCTCGCGCCCTATGTTCTCACGCTCGCCCCAGAGCTTCGTGAGCTTTTTGTCCCACGGGAGCTTCCCGAGACATGCGGGCTCCATCTCGGGGAAAGCTTAATTCATGTGACCCCTACAGCAGAGCCGCCACGTTGGAATGTTGCGCTCCACATTGAATGCATATTGCAATCAAGTTCAAGCTAGTGCGATTCGAGCCTGCAAAGTTAGCGGTTTGTTGCGACGGAATCAAGACAGGCTGAGGGATCCACCCGGACCCCTGGAGCGGTATCTCCCGTACCCATGATTACATTTTTCATGGGCGATTTTGGCGACATCTCTCTTGGAATCGTCTTCGTCGATAGTATGTTTACTTACTCTGCAGTTTTACTACTATTTAAATGAGTAGTTCGAATAGGAATTTCAATTTCTAGACATGATACTTTTCACAAAGGAAAAAGGGAGAAAAGGAGGACTGCAAGGTTATGAAATCATCATCTTCGTCCCAGAATTGAAACGAGGGGGGCTTTTTTCAGGGTTAATACCGTTGGCATCGAATAATTTTTCATGATTTGTCGCTCGAGAGCTATCTCACACAGAATGAGCGTCTCAGCTTCGATGAAATTCAAAACCCGCCTCTTTTCAATGGCACAAAGGAAGCTCCCTTTCTGCTTGCCAAGAGAAGTCTCGCGACCGGAGCCATACGTTATCGAGCTGAATACGATATGCGAAGTACGCAAAGTAGTCGTTGGGGCATGTCTCGCGCACGTAAACGGCAAAGTGCACTTGAATCCCCAAGGCAGCCGCACTCGATTCCGCGAGCGCGCCTCTGAAAAGACCGAGCATGCGACGCTCGCTGGAAAATTATAAATAGAAATCGACGCATGAATAGCGAGCTCCTGCTTTCGCGTGTCGCGCGATATGTTCCCTGAATACAACTCCCGCCCTCCCTGGCTCTCTTATTGATAAGTGAAGATGCCGCGTTTCCCTCAATGGCAGAGCTCATCACTATGCTGTATGCCAGTTTTTGCAGGAATTTCCCATTGGCTGGTGTGGCATGTCAGCTATTTCCGAACGAAACGCGTCTGCTTCTACGACACCGATTTCGTTGGAAATATTTTGCATCTTTCAGTGGGCACTCTCTCTTCCACTTTTCTGATTATGCTTCGTCTATTCTCTAAATAGAGGGCATTGCATTTTCATCAGTCCTTGGAATCACTTCCATTGTCTCGAGAAACACACTAATTCGACCCGTAGATGGACGTCTCTTACCTCGTAGCAGAAATTTCGACATCATCATTTTTCCATAGAGCACAGTGGATTAGTTCTAATTAGAGCTCGACCAAATATAGGTACTTCTTTCGCAACTCGTCCGAAGTTGGATCTACTTGTGATACGGTACCAGAAATTTAAATCCATCAGACAAGCGTGGCATATTTAACGCCATACATTAATTAGAAATAGGAGACGAACGAGATAAGGCAGAATTCAATCAATTTCACAAAAATTATGCAAATCAATCATATCAGCGACGAGTATATTGAGACACGGAATAACTCCTGCCTGTCCGGATCTCATCATTTTGGGATGCCAACGTAATATCAAAATCAGGGCTGTCAACTGAATGGAAGAAAATACGTGTTTGACTTTTGCGTATTTGAAGACATTTTATGAGCCTCGAGCATCTGAGATTTCATCATCTTTGGTCATCTAGTTATCTTGATATCTCTTGCACCTATTTATCTTGATATTGTCTTCGAATCGTGTTTTTATCTGTTTATTTTCTAGGATGATATTTTATTCTTTTGGCGATCTTTTCGTTATCTTCTTTTATTTTCCCGTTTCAGGGATTATTGAAAGCTTTATACGACTTTTGGACCCTTTTTTCGTTTCATCGTTGTACTTCTTGCGCACGATATGAATGCGCATATCTGTCACCTTTTCCATAATCTTAGAGGCAGCCCAGTGCACTCCCACTTCGGTGCAAAGAGCCCACGAAAATTCCATTTCGATACATAGGCGCCTTGTCTGTCTTCGAGTTCAGATGCGCCTCACAATAATTCAGCCTCGGCCCATAAACATCCGTAGATCGAGAGGCGAAGCTCGGTGCAAAGGTAGGCGGGACTGGGGAAGCGAGCCAACTCACCAAGATCGAGTGCCCCGAACTCGCGCCCGCCACAATTGCCGCGCGATAGCAGTGCCGCAGCAAGTACCTATACTCCCGAAGCGAATCGCGATGGCAAAGTTGGTCGTGAGAAGGAAACGCGCAACTATACCTCTCCACTTGGGCCCATCCTTACATATGTACTGAGCTAAAACCAGCGATAGTACAGAAGGCGAGGGCGAGATCGCAGCAATCGGCGCAACACCGCGTCCCTCGCTTAACAGGCAATTAAACACCGCGAACTGGCGTTAAAACAAAGCGATTCATCTCTCCCTTCGAATCGGACCATTACTTCTCACTGAGCTCTGCTTGCGCGCGCCGCACTTTGTGGTCCCACTTCTTCATCTATAGATGCATAGGCTATATGTACGCAGCTTTGCACCCAAGCGACGAGCGGAAGCAATTACGCGGCGCAATAAGCCCGGAACCAGAGACTACTGCGAAATCGAGGTGGGAGAACAGCTCATAGTCCTAATGGCTGAAATTCGCGATTAGCAGATGCTGCAGTGAGCACTGAAACATTTGCCACGCCGCATCTCGACGTATTATTCAAATTCTGCGGCTAATGTATGCAACTCCGTATCATTACGCACCCAGGCCTGTATGGATCTAACCGAGTGAGTAGGTGTGTGCCAGTACTTAGCCCGTCGCGAGGAGCAAATTAGCCTAAATGAATGGCTCTCGAAGACGCGCAGCAAATAGACCTAATATGTTATGCATGTTGATTAATGGGTTCCGTACTGAGCAGTGCTCGAGCTTGAACATGCAAGCTGAAGCCTGGCATAGTTCAGAATGCACTGTAAGCTGATGCATCCTGGAAACAAGTTTGTGCGGGCTCATCAATTCTATGCAACTTCTAACCACGAGAGCTCCGTCTCCGCACTCTTCGTATGGAAGATTGGTTCCAACGGAGCAACACTGACTAGGAGGCACCAGACCCTCGGAATAATGAGTTTGGCTGAGAACTTACAGGAGTCCTGTGCTTTATAAAAAAATTAAGTTTCTCAAATGTTAGACCCTAACGCTCAAACCAACTAAAATATAGCTGAAATTGAGTGCTAAGCAAAATAAAGATAACCAGGATCACGCGAAGCGTCAGTTTGATAACATACATGTTGCTTAACATACCTTATATTAAAATACATATAAATCGGTGTCTAAATGTGACCTGAAAATATTCTTAGGTACCCCCTATAAGCACAGAGCCAGGTAAGAACTAGGAAAGAGAGGATGATATCTCTTGAAATGAGGCAGATCTTCAAATAACAGCACGTGAATACTGTAGTTTCGAATGAATACTTGATATGCTTCCAACACTAATTCTTATGTATTTGTGGTATAGAATAAGCTCCATATTGTTGAATGGTCTCCATATAGATCTTTTACTCTAGCTCATGGATGAGTTAGAGTGGAATCAGCATTTGTTGTATCAAGAGCTTTCGGAGAAAGCGAAAATTCTTAAAATTCTCATAGGGTTATGGGTGATCTATAAATCTAGCTGTGACTTACCCCATGGTTTCCAGAGAAACTCTTCAACAATTCGAAGCTCATTATCCACTAGATCATAATTATGAAAATTAGTCTTGAAAGCGTGTCAATTATCCATTCAAAGCTACAGTATTCATGTGCTGTTATTGGATTACTCATCCCACTATATGAGATCATCTCCTTCCTCTGCTCGTTCTTGCTATACTATTCTCCCGAAGCATGCTTAAAATCTAGATCGAAGTGCATCATCTTCTGTAAAACGACGTTTCAGCTTCATCATCAAAGCTGAGCTTTTTCTGAAACATTTTCTCGAGCATTACCTGGATAAGGAGAGACGGTTCTCGAGCTCAGCGAAAGCGAAAGTTTAAAAAATGTCAAAGGAACTGAGAAATTAGAGGAGCACGTTCTTCCTCTCAATGCTGCAAAGAACATCACAGCCAACGCGCAAAGTAATCGGCGTTCTCGTCTGAGTGTATGTTAATTGGCTCGAAGAAGGAAAAAGCGAGACGCCGTGCGACAAGAGGGCGACGGACGAGGCAGAGAGGAAATTAGAAGAGCAAAGAGGGCCTGAGGTGGAGGTAAATTGCGGTGCAAAGCTTTGCATGAAAGCTATAATAACAATGAATGAGGAGGGGTGAAGAACATCGTATTAAGACTTGAAGTCGTGGGAAAATGAGGCAAGCACGACGACGTTAGTGGGGGGGGGGAGGGGGGGGGCTAAGGGCTTTACCCCGTTCAATACTTCTTGAGGAAGAGGCGGAAGAGTCTTTGGAGCAAGTATCTGAAGATGTGCAAATGCTGAAGAGCTCTAGATTTGAAAAGAGTGGTCTCGAAAACCTTTCTTTAACCAGAATGAAAATCAGTCTAGTTTCCAGTCATTACCTTGTGTTGATTTGATGAATGGAAGTAAGACAATCATTCAGAGGAGGAGGGAAAATGATTGAGATAGCTTATTCAAACAGCTGCGAATCTTTTTCTGATTTTCCAATACGGGGTACGATTTTCTGATGTTTGAAGCGAAAACTCACGAGCAAAAGATGGAAAAGAAATCGAACATGTCGAATGAGCATTGAGTGGCTGAAAGTAATGGAAGCCGAGTGGAAAGTTTGCGAAGTGATGGGAGGAAGGTGAGAAAATTAGCTGTAATCTGCTCCTGGATTTTTCATCGTCAGGGCAAATGGTCCAAAGCAACGACTGCAATCGAAGTGGCTGTTAAAAGTTTCGGTGTAATCGAACCAATCCTCGCATCGCGGTAGAAGTTGGATGAAAAGTTTGAGTACGTAGAGTGTCCATCAGGCAAGAGATCTAAGTTTTCTCCACCTGACTCAGCCTCCCGTATCAATATCGAATCACGTGGGAAGAAAGCCTGGGTATTCTCTTTTCACCATCGTATATTAAAATCGGAAAGTGATGATGCAGTAGGCCTCTACTTTACCTATCCTTTTAAAAATTTTGATAAGATTCTACAAAGTGAAACACCTCATCAAATGAGCAAATGAACAGATGTTCCAATCGCAGTACAAAAAATTCGTACACATATTACAACTGCATTTTCGAAATGATATAAAGATTATCGAGGTTTTGGCAAGACGATCGAAAATTATTTGTCACTTTGCTGTATCTTCGTGAGCATTCTTCTGGGTCAGAATAGATTGTATCCAAGAAAGAATATGAGTAGTGAAACTGGACTAGCGTAGTGAGAGAGATCCTCATGATGCACTGCAACCGTGCCTCGAAGCAAAAATTCAGCTGTAAAAATATGGCTGGTTGTTGGCACACAAACACCAAGGATGGAAGCATTGCAAAAAGCTCGTAAGACGTGGCGTGTAACTTGAGTAAAAGGCTGCGGGAGGAGTGCAGAAAGAGGGTGGGGACATAGGAGGCGCAAGGGCGAGACGTGCACCACAAACTACTGCAATCGATGTAAGCAAACACCCATCTAATGTAGCTCCCTCTTTGTGGCTCGGACTAGCAAGCATCGAAATGCCATCCCTCGTGCCATTGCGTAACTATACAGCGCGAAACGGATGGAAGAAACGTGATCAGAGAGAGAAAGACAGAGAGGCAAGAGGCAAGAGAGACAGGGATGGCGAGGGAGAGTTATGAGCCCCTCGTCTGGGGACTGTCACTTGTCGCCAATGCCAGGCTTTCGCAAGCTCGTGAGGAAAGAGCTTGATCGACGCTATAAAATTCAGCGATCTGTATTACGACGGCACAGTGTGTGTTACGACGAGACAGTGGCGAATTTCGATCACGTCAAGTGTACTTCTCGCTTTTTCACAATGCGACCCCTAAAGTGGTCAATATCCAGCGCAGTTACTTGACTGCTTATGAAACCTTTGCGGCAGATACTTCCCGCCGGTATCGCTCCTATCATCCAGTTGATCGCTTCCGTACCTATCAACTAACTACTTTGGACTGGAGATGAAGGATATTGTATATGCATCATCAGTGTGGTATCGATCTGCTGAATATCTTGTCAATGAAATTGCGTCAATAGAACATAAATTTATCAGATTTCTGTTACACGTTGGCAGGGAAGCAATGCACAGGTTTGATCTTGACTATTCAAGATTAATGCAGAAGTTCCAAATATAGTATGACCATTCTAAGGTGGCCACCCCTTTTGCGATTTTTTTCTATGT
>JAPYYZ010012267.1:0-16621 GCA_030522705.1 Eretmocerus eremicus | reverse complement strand
TTAGCCAAAATAAAGCAAGGATAGTCCAGTGAACCCACGAATTTTTATTGAATCGACCCAAAATCATCGATCCGCCTGGACACGCAAATAATCCAATCTACAAAACATCAAATAAACTACTATTCCTCTGTGTACACGCCAATAGTAAAATGGTCTGATATATTCTCTGATCCTGAGTATGTTGTTTAGGGAAAACTTTACCCACATATATGGAGTTTATTGTTCATCGCCAAATGAATTCTCGAAAAGAACTGTTTTCAAGGATAATTGAGGTCCTGTGAGAACATCCAGGTGTCTAGGGATTGGTTGTGGGGCTTAATTCTCATGTTCTGACATATACACGATGAAAAAGTTCGTAGTATAATTATTCAAAAAGCCTAAAAAAAATTTACCAGGCCTGCCTATGCCTTCAAGAGTACGTCAAAGCTCTACTCAACCGACATTCGTGCAAAATTCATTCAAAATAAAGCTATATAAAATTCCGAAGATTGGAGCTCTAGACGGCCATGTGTATTGCCGAAATGCATCATTGAGCAATTTAGAGTGATCCATGGTGAAAGGCAAGTCGAATCAAATAGTTTGGATCGCGGCCACCGCATACACGAATTCAACTTTCACGTTATTTTGCAAGAAATTATAGGTGTGGTTCGAAAAAGTGTTGCGACAGTTTCACAGTTCATAATCCTAGGAACAAAATGCGTCGTCTTCAACTCCGGCCAGATGCAAAATGAACTTGAAATCTTGACAGTACGAATAGATGTAAATACGACTTAAGAGCATGGCTAGAAGCGCCAATACTGTCATTCGTAGTGTCAAGATTGCAAGCTCATTTTGCAATCGAAGTCGGTGACAATGCATTTTGTTCCTTGCATTGCGAACGGTGAAACTGTCAAAACACTTTTCCGAATTACGTCTCTATTATTTTTTTGCAAATTCTTTGCAATGTACTGTCAAAATTGAGTTTGTTCACTTCCTGACAGCCTGAACTGTATTGACCGTGATGGTTCGAGATCTTTTGTCTCTCTTGCGCTCATAGGTGAAGTTAGGGGAGCGACTGAGCCGGAAGATCTCGAACCTACAGTTCAGGTTGTTCGGGAGTGTGCTCGTGGTGGCCTCCGCTCGAACTATTCTGTGATTCGACTCAAGGCTACAATTATCCGTTAACTAAACTCCTGGCAGAATTGACCTTGGATCACTCTAAAATTTTGCTCAGTGATGCATCTCACCAAAACGCATGGCCATCTGCAGATATACTTTTTTGAAGTGCTCTCAGCATCAAGTCATAAAGCATTTTCTGATTGTTACCGTTATGATAACCGAAATGGTAGTGATAGTCTTGAAGGTCCGTTGTTAGTAGTGATGACCTATATTAATATATTTTGGCTCTAATGTTGATGTTTTGGTTGTTCTTCAGGGTCCAGTGCGTTTCTACGACAACGAAAGGAAGGCGTACATCTTGTTGAAACAGTTTCAGAGTGAGTAATCTTTTATTCGAGCATTGAAACCAGTTCATAATTGTAGAGTCAGATGCAAATGGTTTCTGAGGGAATTGAGTGTAAAGGATGAGACTGTTGTCTTCTTATCTGAGTCACGAATGTTCCTCAACATAATCTATCACTTCATATACATCCAATCATGTTTGATCTTCGCCCCTCAATAATTTGGCCAAAAGTTGATTGATTGACTTCGGCCTCTCCAATCGATTGATGTCGATGATAAAAACCCTGATCAAGGCCCTCATCTTGATCCTCGATATTAATTATATCAAACAATCATACCATCAATCATCAATCAACAATCATATCAATCATATCATCAATCATCATGTTAGTATGAGCCCTCACTCGGAAATAGGTGCAGTCAATTATGCCACGCTGATCTTTACTATGACTCCGATTCTTTTCACTACTCTCTACTTATTTCAGCACACATGGAGGCTCATTAAAAGAACCAACACTATACTTAATCTCATAGAACAGTTGTGCAGAGCACTAGAGCTATTGAAAATCGTATGTTGGCGTAAAAAGGCACATTTAGCTAATCCAACGGTTATTTGATAGCCAATTTTTCATTCGATAACATTTCTCTTCTTTTGAGAGTAATCGACGGTACAGGCTTTTTTTCAATGCCTCTCTCAAGTACTCATTCGAGAAATCAACTCACAGTACAGAGTCGAAATCCAAGAATTTTTTATGCAATATCATGTAGATTAGATTCTCAGAAGTCTCTCTAAAACAAGACATCAAGTGAGATAATATCCTGTCCACGTAAACCATGCAGTAAATCTTGTATAATCTTGTTCATGATAAATACCGAGGAGTCATGGCATAATATCACATCGCTCCGTCGACGTTCTCTCGCACATTCAAATGAAGCATATTTTGCATGGAAAAAAATCTCATACCATGCAAATGAAGATTACTCCTTGCCTATTCAGCATCGACGAAACAGTCCAGAAGAATACATGACTTTTCAACTTTACATTGAAGGAATAACTTGATAATTGATTTGATAATCCAAGAGTCTACGCGAAGAGTAGTAGTATTGGAAAAGGGGAGAGTAAATAAAGACTTCGTAGATAGAGTGAAGGCGGATTTAGAACACAGAAAATGATTAAGAGTCTGCTCGAAAGCCGCGAGTAATAAAATTCTCACTGACATGTCAATGAAATAATCCCTCGAGAAATCAACCTACTTTGTCTCGGCGATGGATACCTCGTATTAAATCTTTTCCAGAGCGATCAAGGACACGCAATCATTTTCTGGTTAAGTCTACTTTCTTGAATCATATAACAATCTCAGCCCTAAGCTCTCCGTATTCTCAAGTGATATATCACATAATGAGTTTGAATCCCGGAGGATAGGATTCGTGATTCTTACGTAATTAACAACAAGGAGAGCTCATGAATCAGTTCACTCAATCAAAACTCAATTATGATACTACTCATGGTCAGCATAAAGCCGACCATTGTGTTGGAGCTTCATCGAGCGAAATGGTTTATGGAGGCCTGGAGTAATACTGGAGGAACCCTGAAATTCTGCTAGATCCACAATTCGCTGAACGGTCGTCCGCTGAGTCATATCCATGGGTGACATGATCGCGGAAGGCGCCCAGAGTCCAATTTTTGAAGTCTGCGGTTAGGTTTTGTTATCGGCAGTTTTCCCAATCTCAGCTTCGTGGGACGATCGACAAGGTTCAACATTAGCGATCTCGAGCAGGGTGATGAGATTCACTTGCGAATGAGATGCAAACGGTGGCCGTCGTAGTTGGATGATTTTGCACAACATTACATGCGGAAAAAAATGAATGACCGGAAGTGAAGGACCAATGTCCGGATATCAGGGACCGAACAGATGACCGGATAAGAGACCGGACAAGGGGCCAAACAAGGGACGGAACTCGCGATCGGACAATAGAACGCACAAGGGACCGTACAAAGGAACGGACAACATAACGAACGAGGGATTAGATAAATGACCGGACAAGTGACCGGGTAAGAGACCGGACAAGTCAGCTGATAAGAGACCGGGCAAGTGACCGGACAAGGAACCGGACATGCGATCGGACAAGTTACCAGACAAGAGACCGGAAAAGTCAACGGACAAGGAACCGTACAAGGAACCGGACACGAGACTCGATAATCGACCGGAAAGGCCAATGGACAACCGATCGGTCAAGAGACCGGACAAGTGACCCGACAAGTGACCGGATAAGTGACCGGACAAGGGGCCGGCTAAGTTGCCGGATGAGTGACCGGGAAAGTCAACGGACAACCGATCAGTCAAGACACCGAACAAGTCAACGGACAAGCGATCGGCCAAACGACTGGACAAGTCACCGGACAAGGGACCGGCCAAGGAACCGGACGAATGATCGGACAAGGAACCGGACAAGAGAACTGACAAGTTACCTGACAATTCAACAGACAAGGGGCCGGACAAGGGACCGGATAAGTGATCGGACTAGAGGCCGGACGAGTCAAGGGACGAGTGACCGGACAAGTGACCGAACAAGTTAGCGGACAGGAGACCGAACAAGGGACCGGCCAAGCCTGGGTAGAAAGTTGGGTCTGGAAAGGATCCGTCATGGATCCGTCCGCCTGATCCCTGGAGGTTTTCCGGACCCGGCGACCGCCAGGTTGTAAGACCCGTGAAGGATCCAATTCGGAGCCGGCAGCCGGACGATTAGCACGCGACGGCCCGAAACTCAGGCGCATATGTGCCCAAACAATAACAAATCTTTAATTGAATTGTCACAGCCGCACTGCAAAAAAAGCAGGAAATTCACCGCAAAAACTCTGAGCCTAATAACTGGAACCCTTTGTTAAGTATAATCTCTTCCAAAGAATAAGAAATTTTTGCTCCCGTATCAATCAAACGCATTAAAATCCAAATTGGTCCGTAAGAATCCATTACGTAAATTATTAATTCAGCAGCTTAATAATATCAAAAATCTCAATTATGAATTCAAATGGACACAATACGCACATATACATAAAAATAGCATGATATAACCATTCGAAATGCCTATATCTGAACAATCACTGATAAGTGTCGAACCTAATTCTTTTTTTTTTATTGACGCATTATCAACCTTTTTTAGGGTTATTGTGCGGGACCTACAGTTTTAGGTGGGTTCCGAACCACCAAAACCACCGAAAAAGGCACTTAAGAAAATTCACATTGGTGTCGGCTGAGACTCGAACCCTGGCCTTCTGCGTTGAAGGCGAAGACCTTATCCACTAGGCCGCGGTGGCTTCTGTCGAACCTAATTTATGGCCACTTTATGGCGATTGTGTGGCCATAACCCAAGGACATGAATTCTAGCCGTTTTCTGATCAAAATACCGTTTCATCTAGACTAACTCACGGACAATTATTTTGGCTATATTTTAGAGTGAGACTAATAGAAATGGCCGTAAAGTGGCCGAAAAATTTAATGGATTTTCACCAGGGGTGTTGGCAACATACTTGCAATATATTGCCAATACATATTGCCAACACAATGTCAATATATCGCCAATGTTCTAAATTTCTACGCGGAGCATGAACTCGCACGTAAAGAACACGATCGTACGGCGTCTGCTTTTACTTCGTTAACGCGTCCGCATGCAGAGCATCTCCGGAACGACAAGCGTCGTAGAGCCTAGCCAAGTGCAATGCCCCTCTCGCACAGACAGTTTCACGCCGCGGTTGCGACACTCTATATCGTATAGCCGCCCATAGCCGGGCAGCCGCCAAGAGCTTTTTGCCCCGCCGTCGACACGACGACGACGACGACGACGCGAAAACAAACTCATACTCCGCAAGCTGTTGTACAACAGGCCGCTATCGCCTCTCGACGACGATGGGATGTATACAGTTGTCGGGATGCCCGTGCCAATGTGGCCGAATAACGAGCTCTGAAACAGACTGCTATGCAAGCTCCAGAGCTTCAAGTTTTGCAGTCGACGCACGGCTGCCAACTTTGGTGCTCGCGCGTGCGCCACTCGGAGTGAAAAGCGCAATTTCACTCCGTCTCTCCTTCGAAACACGACACGAGGCGCTGCTCAAGACTCGCCGGGGAGCACGTGGTTCACTGGAAAAGGAAAGCTCTGGGGTGGCACGTGCTGGAGCAAAGCGGCGAGAGCATACTGATTCTTTGCGAGCCGTGGTTTTCGCGTGCTGTGCTTTTTCCCCATAATTCAGCTGCTTTGCAAACGCGGCGCACAGCCGAGCTGTATACACGGTGCGCGGCTTGTTTCTCATTCCTCGCGTCGCCTGCGGATCATTCCTCCGTCGTGGTTGGCAGCATCGAGAGATAATCCCTCCGAGAGAGCCTCGCACTGTTGTTTCGACGAGCTGGGGAGCGATATTGAGCTGATGCGGCTTTCGAATCACGCACTATTGTCGGGAATGATCATTATCATTTCATCGGGCGATACGCACTTAGAGCTCCTCTCCATTTTCCGAGAAATTTTGTTTTTATCGTTTTGCGGTCGACGCAATACTCGGTTTCTGTGAACATGCTGCTCTCCCAGGAATCCTGCTTCTCCTTTGAAATATCATACCTCCGAGATTATGAGTTGTCTCCTCCGGCACGCACGGCTAGCAGATTTTAGCTCGCGATACAACCGTGCTACTTTGCTTTTGTAAATTTGATTAATTTTTCGAATATCGCATTACTTTCTTATAGCCATATAACTTGGATGCAGAAAAAACCAACGATCGAAGAATATCCTCTTTTGAGATTCGTGGCAATATTTCACCTCAGCACCCTTCGCGTAATCAGGTTTCTCGACAATTCATTGCAGCCAAGTTTTCAGTTCTATCCAGGTATCGATAACCCGCTCAAGACAGAATAATGTTTCAGGAAATGAAGTCTTAGAAATGTATTCCCTTCTCATTTTTATATCATTTTGGGATCGAAGTACGACAAAAAAGAACAGAATGACCATTTCGAATTTCTCTTGCATTTTCTATTTTTGCTCGGATCCATGAAGATGCTCGGAGTTTAGAATCATTCGAATATGTTATGTAACTAATCAGGCGCTCACTGGGATTCCTTAGATTTTTTGAGCCGGCAGAGCGTAACATATCTAAAAAGTAACAAAAAAACAAACAGAACTCCGTAATGCCGTTCCTAACAGCTGGATTCACTTATGAATCAGAATCAACAACTACGTCGACATTATGAAAGAGTATGGAACAAGTAAACGAGTTTGGTTGTACCTCCAGTACCTGTCTTGCAGCTCTACACAGACGGCATCCATTTGAGATGAAGAAATATCCAAACAGACCATTTCTATCTTTTTGTTAGTCATTTATAAATAGTTCATGACTTCCCTGAGCGCTAGTGGCTTCGAAGTCCCAACCACTCCGTCATCATCTAGTCTGGCTTCGTCAGGTCAAAAAAAAATCAAAGCTCTTTCATGAGGCCCTTTTGATACCTGACAGGCAAATTACGAACGGACCTTTAGACATTTTCGTGAGCGTAACTTACGATCCATTCACGAAATTACGGTTCCCAAATCCGTGAAAAGCTTGTCATTGTCCCTTTCAAAACTGTACTACTGATTTCCAACAAATTCCGCAATGAAATTGTTGGTCGAAGAAAATTGTATTCAAATCTAATTGAATGCGACCTCACTTCCCGTTGGCAGCCTGTAACTAACGGTCTATGAAATTCATTTCAAAAGGTGGAAGCGAGGTGAAGGTTGGTGAATACGACGCAATTACCGGAGTGCTGGACTTAACGCGGGGGCAGCCGCTGGTCTGGCGTGGAAAATCGCCGCCAAAGGACAGGACGGTACACATAATTGAGCACACGACCGTCAACATCACGATCTACGCGGTGCTCGCCACGACGGCCAGCTTCGGTATCATAATGGCCGCCGTTTTTCTAGCAATCAATATCAAATTCAGAAATCAGAGGTAATCGACTCGAAACTCTCCTTGCCAACTCAGAGTATAGTCACTTTTCGGCATATTTGCATTGATAATTGTGATTTCACAGGTATATTAAGATGTCGTCGCCCCATCTCAACAATCTCATAATCATCGGTTGCATGCTCACGTACAGTAGCGTAATTTTCCTGGGTCTGGATTCGCAGTTGACGAGCGTCGCGGCCTTCCGTCACATATGTACAGCCAGGGCATGGCTACTGATGGCTGGATTTTCACTCGCCTTCGGATCCATGTTCTCCAAAACGTGGAGGGTCCACTCAATTTTTACGGACGTCAAACTCAACAAGAAAGTAAGACGACGTTACATGGGCCCTCGGTGACGAAATAACTTGGCTCTAATAATCGAACTCGATGAATTCTCACCAGGTTATAAAAGACTACCAACTTTTCATGGTCGTCGGAGTTTTGGTGGTGATAGACCTCGCAATAATGACGACTTGGCAGGTCGCCGATCCATTTTATAGAGAAACGAAACAGATGGAGCCCTATGTGAGTATATCCCGTGCATCCGAATGTCATTTCCAAAACTATGGATAGAACGAAACGAAGCCTTTTCTTTTGTTTTAACTTTGCAGCCGCATCCCTCCAGCGAGGACATAATAATTCTGCCAGAGAATGAGTATTGCCAGAGCAATAGGATGACAGTGTATTTAGGGAGTATATACGCTTATAAGGGTCTTTTAATGGTGAGTAGCGTGCGCGTGAGCCAAGAGGTACCAAAAGTTGCGGTCGAGATTTATGCTTTACAGTCGCGTTAAAAGTTGCTCTCTCGAAGAGCGCCGGAGACACAGAAAGCTCTTCGCTCTTGCGCCCTTTCTATATCGTCGTTACACGTCGCAAATTCGACGCGCGCAAGTTGCATCGTTTCGAGTTACCGCGCGAGCACGGCACAAAACACACCGAGCCCTCCTGACTTTCTTGCCGCGCCTCGGCGAATTTTTATTTTCAATTTAAGCTCAACGCCGACGAGCACTCCGGCAAAACAAGCGTATATATCGCGAGCTCTCCTTCCTTCCCCCCACAGCTGCTACATCTCAAGAGCGCGACTCCGCAACGGTACTCGCTGTGTGTACGAACATACCTACTCACTTACCTCCCAGCCATGAGAATACGACTCGAGCATCTCGCTTTTCTTGCCCCCTCGAGTGTTTCAGCGTCGGAGCTTCTTTTTTTGAGATACGTGTTCGGTGTCGGAAATACAAGACGCAGCGAGGCGCAAGGCCGTTTCTCTTCGAGGGGATGTACTTGCTTGGACTCGTGATGAATGATGGCTTATTAAGTGGTTCTCGAATTGGATCTCCACTCCATCTTTCATTTGATCTTTCATTTGATTCAGTTGGTAAAGATTATCGTAAACTAGAGCGATGTCGGCTAAGTGGGGTAGGTTGAGCTAACTTGTAACTTTGATCCTCTTCATTACGCGCTATCCCGCTAACCAAAAATTGAATGATTGATCGATCGAGAAGCTGTCCGTAGAGAGATCCGTGAATTTTACTCTCTGATGCATGTATTTTGACCCTCCCGCGTCATGAACCAAAGGCGGTAAAAAGCTTGGTAATTTCCGTGGAAACATCCCTCAGTATTAAATTTTTCCTCCAATTCGAAGGTACACGTCTCTCAAGGCTTTTCGTGATTGAAAATAGTAGTCGAACACTGAATTTTGAGATGCTTTCCATTTCTCGACCATGTCTTTGATGGAACTCAAATCCAAAAATCCTCACCATCTAAAATTTTGTTCACTTCCAACAGCAAAAAAGCCTGCTTTATCTTTCTACTCATGCGTCGATCCGCTCCACAGTCGATTTCATCCCTAAGTGCATAAAATGTAAGACGTGCACAGCTTACGGAATAACGCATCCATCATCGGCAGCTCAAAGTTGACGAGTAAAAATGGCGAGCCTACCGCGATAGAGACATCAGAGAGACATCTTACGCTCGCACACGCATTTTGCGCGCAAATTCTATATAGTGACGTGGGGTGTTGCTGAGCGCGCGGCTCCGTCCAAGTTTCGCAAAAGCGGGATGCGCGAACGGAAGCCCAAAGTATACGCGCATATATACGTACGCGAGGCAAGTTGCAAAAGCGAAACGAAGCAGTAAAGTTGGCTGCTCTCGGCGGCTATTATGTTGTTGCAGATATTCGGCGCCTTCCTCGCGTGGGAGACGCGCCACGTCAGCATACCCGCGCTCAACGACAGCAAATACGTCGGCATGAGCGTGTACAACGTCGTCATTATGTGCGTCATGGGCGCGGCCATCAGTTTTGTATTGGCCGACAAGCAGGATGCCATGTTCATTATGCTCTCCGTTTTCATAATATTTTGCAGCACCGCCACGTTGTGCCTCGTTTTTGTGCCGAAGGTAAGCATGCGGAGCCCGCTGAAGCTCGAGCTTTTCAAGCACTTTGTGCTGCGCTACTACTTGTACCGATTCTCTGGTGTACGTCGGAGCGCAATTCTTTGCAACCCTGACGATTCACTCTGCTAATCGGTTCTCTTGCGTCGATCGACCGATAAGATGCTCATTCAAAGCGCATTTCAGGAGTATCATGAACAAGCTGTGCTTTTCAATTATTTTGAGACAATTTTTTCGCTCGGTCATTCAAGATCAAGCTGCAGACTTCCATTTTGCGGAAATTTCGTATACGGGTTCCTGCGCCCGCAGGCACAAGCCAATAGTGCATCAGTCAAAGTACTCTAGAGCTTCTAGCGACATTAGAAAATATTCAACAAAGTGAGAAGCTTTTTCAAAAATTCTCAGAATATACTCTGATATCCATACATTCTAAGAGTGCCACGCAATATTTGATGTAAGCACTTCTCCGTATCCAAATATTGTTCAAACCTTTCGACGATACAACGCATATGAATAATTCAAATCTTCCTGGCCTAGTCTTGACTTTGAGAATAACTCAACATCCATAATGGTTCAAGAGAGAGTTACTCATAAAGAATTCTCAAAGCAAACTTTTCTCGAGCGAGAAATTCTTACCTCGCGCAGTTGACGGCGGAACTCGAGCGCGAGATCGTCCCGGCGATGAATGAGTCACGTTCTCATGGTGTTTCAGCTCATAGAGTTGCGGAGAAATCCTCAGGGTCAGATAGACAAAAGGTTTAGGCCGACCCTGAGGCCGTCGAAGACGCGGAGGGACTCGACTGCGAGCGAGCTCGAGGACCGCGTGAGAGACATTACGCTTGCCAATCAAAAATTTAGAAAGCAGCTACACGAGATGGACTCCGAGCTTCAGGTTCGTTATGCGCTTCCTCGCTGCAGCCTTGCTCCTCTTGGCCCTTTTTCTTCCTCTTTCTTTTCCTCTGTCTCTTTGCTTTTGCTCAAAGGATGACGCAACGAGTAATTATGGAATACATTTGTCTGATGCGCAGATGTACCTGAGGAGACTCGCCGACGACGACTTCTCGGATACGCAAACTGCCATGGACAGGCTGACGGTTCCAAGGCCCGACTCGTCGATCAAGCGAGAAGGTAATTCGATTCGTCTTTGCATACATATCTCGTCGTGCACAGTTGTATACATATGTAAATATCATGCATCATTTTCGGAATCAATTCCTCATTCACGGTCCTTATGTCAGAGCCTACTATCCAGCGGCCTAGCACGCAAAATTTCAAAGGTCAGTCCACGAGAATCCTCAAGCTCGTCTCACAATTTTCCACATAATTATCCTCAAATAGAAACAAGACTGTCATACAAAGTGCATGTTTTGACCTACACACATACAAAAAATGATTCTGGTTCAAAAAATGATTTTTTTCATTTTTGTATAAAAAAATTTCAATCTTCCTTTATTGGATTGGTCGCATGGGGCTCATGTAATACACAAAAGAACTAAAAAAATATGCGTTAAATGACCTGCAAGCATTACTATTTGAACCTCATGGAGCATGCAACAGTATCCCGAATATTCTGGTAGATCTTAGATCCATCCTTATCATGAATCAATCACTCACATGGTTTTGCATGATACATTGATTCAACATTCCATCAATAGTGGTTCAGTATCGTAAGAATCTCCTGGCTCTCATCAATGATTGCCTTTCAGAACTTTCACACCTCATACTTGATTCTTTTGATGGGCCTCTTTTCAATGCTTATGATGATTTTTTGTATACCTCAGAGTTACAAGATATTCCGAAAAGTCATCTTCCTTCTTCCCCTCTCAAACAGTGCGGAAAAAAATATCAAATCATGCCACGTGTCTAACTGTTCCAGAAACTTTTAATAATACCATAATGGATATTCCAAAGTTTTGTTTTGCTGGGATTCATCGTGGATTCATCTAAATGATGAGTGCAATATCTCTCCAGACTAGCCAAGAACAGGATTACATATTAGTGAGATGCATCATTCTGCTGGATGTAGCCGTAATCTATTGAAAATCCTCAAAGTTGGCCAGTTTTTGAGTATCAACAACTGTAGAACTCCAAGAGCAGTATCAGTCCAAGACCTTGCCAGAAACCATTATGATATTTTGTACAGTGATCAATCATACCGATATGCAACTCTGCTTAGGGCTCTCTTTTTAAATATTGTATTATTTTGTTATGGATAAATTCATAAAGAATTGGTAAGAAGTTGGTGAGTCAACTTTTGACCTATCGTTGCTTGACTTGTCTACAGAGCGATGCTTTTTTCACAGGCAAAGGCTATCACGAGGAGGTATTACTTTACTAGAGTTAATTTTCTCAATTGTTACAGATTGAAAAGAATGTTTGACCGTATGATTATCTCAATATGATTGATTTCAAACGATCTGATTGCTCATTCCTCTGTGGACAGTAACGAGAGAAACCCAATTCATTTTATATAGTTGTAGACTAAATTCCTCCCTTGAAAAGTCCCAAAATTGAGACTAAAAGTCTCAATTTTGATTGAACAGTCTAAGAGCAAGTTGATTTTATCTTCAAAGCAGAGTATACCCATCTGGCTCTAGAAATATATTGCAAAAGAAAGTGATTCGTGTCCTCAAATTATTTTTTGGGGTCTTACATCGGGTCTTACATCGGTTAACATTCTTTCAAAATATTGTTACTCTTGATTTTGATGAGCAAGCTTTCAACTTACAATTAGTACTCACCAATTGTTGTGCTCTTAATTATCATTCCAATTGTATTCACCGGTGGCATCGCGTTGGAGGATTTGAAAGGCTCGCAGGAACAAAATCATTGTATCGGGTTGGAAGTTGAACTTTAAATCTTCGGTTCTCCAGGACAGCGCCTCAATCAATTAGACGATGACTGGTGTATTACAAAGCCCGGTTGCTCTCGGATAAAATCTCAGTATCTAAATCACTTTATCAGCTTATTCACTCGACGTGTAGCCAATGTGACTTTGATTCCTGTATTTCCGCTCAACGGTGATCAACTCTGATTCCGAGATATCGAAATTGAATTCATACCGGGAAATTGAATTCATATTTGTCCAGTAAATGACCTGAAAAATGACACAGAGACTGCAGGGTCTTTTCAGAATAAGCAATACGTAAGCCATCCCAGTATATGATCAGCTAGATAGTTTTGCGACGCTGATTCGGAGATTCAGAAGTTTTGAGCTCAAGCATCATGTAGGAAGAATTTCCACATCTCTGTTTGTCTTCATCAATTTTGCAGTGGCTCTTCTGGTATAATATGATATTGAACCAACATTAAAAGGCACATGGATCCGCTGGGAAGTTCAATCCAGGGATATGATTGAATAAATCCGGTATTTAGAGAGGGGTTGCTTGCTAAGCCAAAAGAAACGCAGAAGCCCAACGTTGAGTTCTATCAGCTACGAGCCGAATCTATCACCTGAAACCTGTCCATCATCCCTGTCGTTTCCCACTGATCAGAACATTTGAATTATCTAAGAAACTGACTTTGAGAACTCTGGATGGAGGCTGACTTTTCGTGTGACACTTTGTGCCAATACATTACATGAATGGGTAAGGCGTAGTATAATCTAGTCAAGCATTTGGTTTTGCTCGAAACTCTCACTTCGAGAAACAAAGATGGAGAGACACTCGAGGGATACAGTAGAGCCTCATCTAAGTGGTAGCAAGTAATTTAGCCGATTCATGATGAGACATAGCTCTAGCTGCTTGTGAATAATTGAATGCGTATTCGAAAAGGGGATTGCCAATATTGACGAAATTTTGTATTACAGGTCCTTCGGTGACGACGGAAACAACCGACATCTCCATGTCGATGTGTAGTCTGAATTCGGGGGCAAATATCTCCCAGTTAGAGGGAGATTACGTCAACGTGAGCGCAATCGAGCAACAGACTGCCAAGTGCGTAAATCCATGGATTTTTGACATAGACACGCTCCACCCTCTACGTGTATTACATGCCCATGCCGCAATGCAATTTCATCCACGAGCATGCAACCCTCGCACTCGATCACCCTATAATACCCCCTGTCGATCAAACTTGTTTCCATGAATTCGTATGACGTCCCGAATATCTGTTTTGGGTGCAATTTTTATTTCAATGATCTGCCGGCGACGAGGTAAGACTCTAGTATATGACTTGGTTTTGATCCCGATGCTCACTCATCTGAGCCTCTGCATTGCACACATTCGCGTCGTGTATTGATATGAGAGGTGGATTTGGCTTGCCTCACAGTCGGTTTTTACTGGAAGAGATCGTTCCATTCAGTCGACGTCAAGAAGAGATCAGAAAATGCGTTAAAATAAGCAAAATCACGCGTGGCTATTCGAAAATGACCCTTGAAGCTTGCCGCATTATTTTGAAGATTGCCGCTTTTCTATTCCTTGTCCTCAAAATGATAACTTTGACGTACGCATTTCATTGCATTATCCGGCTTCGTATTGAATCCAATGCACATTATGTGTTTAACGTCGCGACGTTGAGCGTCATACCTCTCTACAGCACCTAGATGCTGTTCGCTAATTCTTCGCACTCTCCAAGCGTTGTGCGCTGGATCTCCGCACTACCCGTGTTCTCTGCAAGAAATTTCAGATTCCTACTTCCAATCTTATGTAAAACAACCAGAGCTAGGATTGGCACCTCATCATTCACTCGGCTAATGCAAACAGTAACCACGCAGTCAATCTCTTTTCCTCTGAGCCATAGACCGCTTCACCGTTCTTACATTTGATCTCACAGAGGGCCGCGATCCCGACGTCAGATCTAAGTTTGCAGTGAGTGACTTTCGTTTGCAGCCACTCTTTCATTGAATACGACAACATTATCGTCCATTGTCAACAACCACGAGTTCAACCCATGTAGATCTATTGACTTCATTGCCTTTGATTCCTGGACGATCATAATCTAAAGTCATTCGTATCCTAACTTTTCTTTTCATCCGATTCAAATGTCAAGCGCGGGGTCGTGCACTTCGCACACGAACGCGCATTCAGTAGTGCACTTCACAGGGTTGGGTGTAATTCATTTATAATATATGTTCTTGTTACGTCAATTCAATTAGAATCTTGGATTGTGATGTGAGGTGCGATAATGTGACTAGTAAGACCATTAGTCCGTACGATAAACCGTCGGCGCGGCCTTTTGGCTCGCGCCAATTCGCTGAGAACGACAAAATTGGTTCTATCAACTCGCAATATTTGAATCCGCATCTGATGAATATTTTTCAGCATTCAACAAAATAGTGGGATTCCTAAAAAAAGACACGAGAGCTTTAATTTACCGATATCAGTCATGAATTCAGCTAAAGTAAAGCTACAATATTTCGAAAAAGTAGCAGACCAACCTGCCTCTTGATGGACTACACTGCTGTGCAAAATCTTGGAGGGATCCAGGGAGAGCTTTCTGACTCATCTGGCTGATAGATAACTTTCCTCACCCGTATCACTCAGAATGACCTCCACGAATCATTCTGAGCTTTTGCACAGTATAGTGCATTTTACCAATGTGCGCATTACTTCAAAAATTCGCTTTCATCGCTACCACCTCCGGCAAACTGAGATAATGTCACTTTCCGAGCAGGTAATCTCACCACTATCGAATTTCTCCACTCGCGTGTGTAACGCAGAGCATTTGGGTTGACAATCGCGCCCGATGCGCAGCTAATTCCCCGGCAAACGATCCATCGGCCAAAATCCTGGTGAAGCGCGCGCGTGTACTCGGCAAAAACGTGGGTGTCCCGTCGGCTTGCTAAACTCACGTCCCATCCATCTACCTCTTGTGCCCGATCCGATGGCTCAGCTGACAGGGATAGATCGTCCCCCTTGTCCTCGCTCTCGCAACTCTCGCCCCTATATTATCCACGGCCCTCGTGCCAACTTTTTTCATCCTCCAGAGACACCGCGCGCCATCTTACACTTCTCGTATACATTCGGGCTCGCATCCTCTCATGGATTCAATCAGGTTCTAAATTACGCAATCAGACGTAAGACATGGCCTCGTTTGCGCAGAAAGAAGACGTCGTTCTCGAGGACGCTGGTGGTGCAGACGGAGGGCGGCTCGGCTGCGCCGACGTCCACGACGACCAGTTCCAGTGGGGCCCTGCACTCGGCTCTGAAGCAGCCCGGATCGGAGTCCGGTAGGCGGAGGGCGCGGGTCAGTACGAGCGACGAGACGCAGCAGCAGCAGCAGCAGCCGATCTCGAGGCTCGAGGACGACGAGCGGCAGAGGTTGCAGGACAGGAGGGCCAGGCTGCCGACGCCTCCGCCGCCCAAGAACGTGTCGTTCGGAGAACTTCGCGAGGACGAGATGCAGCAACAGCAGCAGTGCAGTTCGAGGCACAGGCACGCGGGTGAGTGACTTGCTCGGCTTGGGGATTAATGCGCTTCTTTGGTGGATTTATAGGGGACAAATGGGATGAACAAGTGCGTTGGAGTTGGCTGTGAGCCCCCACATTCGATTATTTTGGTTGGAGCCCACGTTTCACTGAAATTTTTTTCAACTTTTCCAGTTTGATCTGGCTTGATGCTTAATAGGGTGCAAAATATTTCAAGAGAGAATTGTCTCATAAGTTGACTGATTGTAAGATTCGATTAGGTAACGGCTTGAATGCACTATTTCAACTTTACTACGAAAATTACAATACAGGCAAACCCCTGTATTCGCGACCCCGGTATTCGCGAACCCCTCTTATTCGCGGTTGGCCAATTGTGGACATGACCCGGTATTCGCGGGATCTAGCCTCGCTTATTCGCGGTTCAATGACGGTCGGTAAAATATTTTCTTGAAAGA
>JAPYYZ010012263.1:0-11544 GCA_030522705.1 Eretmocerus eremicus | reverse complement strand
CTATAATTCAAATCACTCCAAGAGGTTTTTGACGGGTCGGTTCAAAACTTCACACAGTCGTTCGTTTTACCGATTCGCAGGGCAGCTTGAATTTACTTTTTCGAAATATTGTTTTGTTTCACTTTAAATCAATTTATAATGAATTTCGGTAAGGTAGAGCTTTTTCATTACCTTAAATCAGATTGATGCTGTAATCCTCTTCGATTCATGCTAAAGATGTCGCAAACTTTCCATTGTAGCTTGATGTCTGAGAGTACAGGAACTATCCAAAATCGTCTGAAAAGGAAGGAAGAACCCAAAATTTTTTATCAAGGAGATTATCCAAGACTTTGGTTCAAGAAAGAACTACTCAAAATTTTCTGGCGAAAAAAGAATTGTTTAAAATTGTCTGATTGTGAAAGTCAAAACTAACTACTCAAGGTTTTCTGTTAAAAAAGGGGCTAGCTAAGGTTTTCTAGCAAAAAGGGGAAGGCAAAAATTTGTCTGATTGTAGAAGGCTTTCTACAATCGGACCATTTCTGAATAGATTCTTTTCGCTAGAGAATTTTGACTAGTTCTTCTCTACCCAGATGATTTTGGGCAGTTCCTACTCAAATCTCAGACATCTAATTATCCTACGAAGGTCAGAAATTGTCGAATAGTCTGGAATGATTCTGTTCTAAGATTCTAGTTCTACCAACCGCCATGGCGAGATTTGGGATAAATGTGCAGTAAAGATTTCGAAAAATGCTCAAAATGTCCAGTTAAGAATCTAGAAACATACAGAAAAACCATCCTAATCGCATTTCAGGTTCCTGGAAGAATTCGAGGAATCTGAAATTCTTCCAGATCCTAGACCTAGAATCTGGACCTGGGAATCCTCCAGATTATTTTCATTCCAGGTTTCTGTTCCTAAAGATCGTAATCTCATAATAATTTCTCCCTCAGAATCACCGAGAATCCGAGGAGGGCTGAAGAATCTGCGAGTCCTAAAAACGACCCAGAGCTCGTTTACGGACTTCGTCCAGGACGACTATCGCACTCTGCCGGACGCGAACGACCGCATCTTCAGCACAATAGTCACGGCCTCGTGGAACTTCTCCACGGCCTCCGGAGTCGATTTCGACAGGGTCTGGCACATGGTCAAGGACTGCATCCTCGAAAAGTTTGCCGGGCCGCCGGAGACCGGAATTTACTCGCCCAGTGTCCAGAACACTCTCTATCTCACCGAAATTAGCATCCTCAGCAGAGTTAGCCAGGTAATTATCATACTCGTCATTTACTAAAGTCTTACTTCTCATAATACTACACTTCAAGTTGCGCAGCGACAGAGTATAAATATTTTGTGACAAAATTTCGAGAACTCGACCTTGGTACTCATCCATATTCTCAAACCAATAGTCGATTCCTGGCGCTAAAATTGTTTGCCATCTCGACTATGGAAACTGCGTCATGTTTCCCTTGAAAAAGATTCAAATTATACCATAATAGTCCTCGAATCTCTTCGACAAAATCAATAACTCGAGGACAAGGTGGTGACACTTGAGCATATCCACTACCTAAAAATTGTCTGTATCAACATATTACAAAACGCATCTCAAACGAACTCCGTCTCATTACAGATAAGCAGCATAGAGATGAAGATGCCCAACAAGCACTACTTCGACGTCGACCTGAGCAAATTTTCCAAGCTCGTGTCCACCGAAAACAAGGAAGTCTATCTGCCCGTCGACAAGCCATCGGGCATAATATACGCCCAGCTCAACAGAAAATCCATCACCTCGAGAATCTAGAAGCCATCGCAAGCAAAGGGTCGCCTAGACTCGAAAATAATAGATATGCAAACCAGTATTCCGTACCGATCGCTCAGTACCTTCAAGGTCGCACAGATCGTTACGCCACACCGCTCAAATGACTCAATACCAGTGTCAACAATGCCCGAGATCCTCTATACCCACAGAACCATCTCATGAATTTCCCTAATCCCCAAAACCCACCTCCATTACCAGCCAACTCGGTATGATACCCAACAGTCACTGGCTACACGCGAGAGTACATACCCATTTGAAATTCGTGCATTCAAGTGGTGAATAATAAAGAGATGCGTAAAAAGCGCGGCAGTTTTGAATAATTTACAAAGCCCTCTCTTGGGACACCCATATCCTCCTGGTTCCACGAGAGCCGAGATTAGCGCGTGAGTTACATCAACGAGGAGTCTCTGTCGTACTTACGGCCGGCATATACAGAGTTAACGATCGATTTCTAGGCACACACAAGAGGCGACACACCCCGTCTCACGTACACCTGCCCATTATTCTTCTGGAGAAGTGCTATGCGCGAGACGAGAGCGAGCTCAAGAGAGGAGTCACTCGTCAAACAGAGATATTCTCCGAGAGAGTGAAAAGCGAAAATATTTGACTGGCGGCAAACGTACGCGCCCCGCACGCGCTCGGGATGTCATAAGAGGCACGCGCCAAGCCCTGATTCGGCCAGTCTTACGAGTGTCCTCCAAAGGACCACATCGCTCTTCTAAATTCTAAATCACAGTGCTCTTGTAAAACTTGTGTCTCGATTTGTACTCGATTTACGCGAATGTGAGGTTTCTACAAGACCCGCAAAAATGATACCGATCGCGATCAAGATCTTACCGATCTTGGCGATTTTTTTACCGCCAATCGATTCGCTGAGTAGTGGTGAAAATTGCGGAGGGACTTATAGAGGGTTCCAGTACACGATCAGCAGTCCGAACTATCCGCGCGCTTACCCGGCTAATAAAAAATGTGTGTACAATTTTGTGGCCGATTCGGGCGGACTTATGCCGATCGTTGGTGACGGGGGAGACAAGTGCGAGCAAGAGTTTCATCTGCAGTTTTTGGACTTTGATTTGGGATCGGAGGAGAATTGCGCCGGTGACAAGCTGCAGATTGGAGATGGTCACGTTTTCTGCGGAAGAGTATCCGGCTTGAGAAAATTCAGCGGAAGCAACGGCACGCTCAGAGCGAGCTTTCATTCGGATGATAATGAGGCGGCCAACAGGGGATTCAAAATTCTCGTCACGGCCGTGCCCTGCAGCAATGGAGCGGCTAAAAGCAAGACACAGTGAGTATGCGGGAGCGAGTGGTCTACACGGTTTGCTTTGAATTTTCCACGAATTTGGGTTGTGGAGTGGGTAGGGGGGTATTCTGTACTTCTTCTAATGTTCGTGGATTTCATAAGGTTGGGAGCGCGTTGTGACTCATCTGGTGGAGTGAAATGAGACGCGAGTGAGAAAGTGGGGCAGTGGACGAATGAGATTTGAGATTTGGTGTTTTATAATATAGGTCAGTTGAGTTTGTTGTGGTTATTTTGACTGGACGATTCATGAATAGACTTAGCAAGTATTGATGAAAGTGATTTATCTGTATCACATGATTCCTCAGCTTATGTGAAATTCGTTTCAAGATTACTGGAACAATCAATCGAAAATCTTCTGAGCGCATAGTCTGTGATATAATCATTCCCTCGGTCATTCCAAATTCAGTTCAGGTAATTTCAGTCACCCTCAAGCAACGAAATAGACTAGCAGATGTACCGATTCCCGATTTCCTCGTAAGAAGCGTTTTATCTGCTTAGTTCCACCATAGTCAATTTCGCGCCGCGGTGCGCGCTCATAATTTTTGCGCAAGGCCATAACACTACTTTACTTGGACCACAAAGAGCCAGTGTTGAAAACGTCCTGCGCTTAATATTGTGCTGCGACGCCACACGAAAAACCTCGATGTACCGATCCTCGCCAAGCGAAAAGTTATTACATTGTGCGCGTTGACCAATTTGGATGAATCGAACGGAATTTTCTCTATTTTTACCTCAGCCACAAAGTATATTATCCTGATTCTGTTTGGAACCATGAAAGATGCCGAGCATCATGTGAATCGAAACAATTTTCCTGATTAATCATTCTCATTGAAAAAAAAAGCGCAGTCACAGCGGTAGATTTGGGTTATGGCCCTTAGTTCTCTCTAGTTGAGAAAAAAGTCAGTGATGTTTCTCGAAAAGAAGAAAGTAACTTTTACTGGTCTTCGCGTCGAATCACCCTCCACAATCAACGAATATGTTTACAATCACTCCTGTGTAGGAACGCTCAATTATGTTTCTAGATCTCATCGTAGCTCTTCAACTATCAAATTCACATCACACTTTATGCAAATTTTGCCAAGGTAAATGTTTACGGAGCCTCGAGTCCCATTGGTCTTCGAAGATTTTTCCATGAGAATATTGTACTGCAACTGTACTGTCCTTCTCCACCTAGGTTTGCACTTTCGCACCCTGCGACGGAAAAAAATACATGCATCTGGCTCGCACGGGTGCTTCTGACGCGAAAGTCTTGTAGCTCTCACTTCGCTCGACAAAAAGTCCTATTCCCAAAGATTTTCTGTATAACATTACGTTGGGACTTTCTGTAATTATTATTTCATAATTGGATCTTACTCATAGCGAGTCATGGTGCATTTTGTAGATCTTGAATCGTAATGCAAGTAAAAACGATTGATCCAACGAGTTACTCCTAAATAGAAAGAAGATTTCTTCTTGAATATGCGAATTAACAAATCACGGGTTACCAAGGTTGAACCGCGAATAACCAGTAGGTAGTCTTCTCTCATGAATCGCAAATAAGCAAACTGCGAACGAGACATTCCTGTATAAACTTTTTCATCAGGGATGAAATATCAGGAGACTCTCATCAGCCTTGTAGATCAGTATGACCAATACTCTCTTACTGCAAGACTGTTGAGGAATTTTTCAAAATTTTGACAGGAACTCCAGTCAATACCCAGATTTGCAGATGGTGTTGTGAGAAGCTGGAGGATTTTTGGCATAATTCCGTAACTCTGGAGGCTCCGTCATTACGCCATAGAAAACTAGTTCACAGAATATCGTCAGGATCGACCTCAGCAAGCAATCGAGTCCGTCAACTCAGCAAACACTTAACAATATGTCCCCACGCCAACTAGTTCACAGACGCAGACAGAAGAGAAATATTTCTTCAATGTTCACTAACAAGCTCTCAATGTGTCTACCATAATAGTAAAAATTGATCGAGCTTGAACTTGATCGTTGAACTTGTCATTTGTAGCATCTCACCTTTGAAATATTCCTCTTGATCGGAATGCATTGCTTTGACATTTTCAGTCATTTCAAACAACGACGTAATACTCGTATTCCACATGAAATATTCATTGCGCTCACACCTGACACAGTGCAGCGAATATTTATGACCTAATAACCATGCATCACTCATTTACCCATTAGAAAAATGCCCTGAAATAAGTTTGAACGATTTATTTTCTATGATACCAATGTCAAAATTTCAATCGTATCCACAGCTCGCTGAAAGGAATCACCGACTCCATCAAATCCAGAAAGAATGGAATATCCAGTCAGACCTATCAAAAAGGAACCAACACCGAGGAAAACTACGACACCAACGATCTGAAGAACGGCAACTCCCTTCCTCTGGCAAAATTGAGGAACATTACCTCAGCCACCACTACCACCATCCAGCCTCCAAAGCAAAAAATTCCAACAATTAATCATTCGCTAGTGGCTCCTACCGCATCCGACATCAAAATTGCAACAACCCCACCCTTCAAATCGTCGAGCCCAGCCATGACTCAGGACAGCCCTCGAATCACATCCTACGTGTTCCTACCACCTGAATCGAGCAACGCCAATGTTACCGTCTCAGATCAACTCACCTCGCCGTTGGGCAGCAAAAGTTTTGCAGTCGTCACCTCACCACCGAACGGTCTCTCTCCTCCTCAAGTCAATAATCAAGACTCGGCCTTCTCGACCAGCCAGACGGTGAAGAATTCAGGACCTCTGACTGCCTGGGACAAGAGCTCCACATCATTCATAAACGTACCATCTGGATCCTACGGTGACACTGGTCTAGGAGTCGTCAATTACAAACTAAACGTCGCCAGCAACTTCAACGGAAACCTTCAATCTAGCCAGAACTGGGATACCGACGGAGCACAAATAATTACCGGCAAAATCAACGACCTGTACACGGATACCGGATTCCCATCTCAGAATTCCGCCTACGATCCGCGTCAGGGTGCACTGGATCCAGGCTCCATTAACAATGGGATCAGTCCCAAGATCAACCTCGGCTTCGGCTCCGACTACAACACTGCCTCCAACTCCATACCCTACCCCAACACTTATCCAAGATTCGGTTCGGTGAACCAGAATCCTCTGCTGTACGATCCGCTGACTCCGATCCCTAACCCCGGCTTCAACCCTAACCTCAATCCCATACTGAATCCATCCCTCGGTCCAGGTGGTGAATGTTGCAGAGTTCAGTCAGCCAGGAGGTTCTCACTGACGAGTCCAGGATTCCCAGGAAATACTCCGCCATACTACTCCTGCAGGCATACAATCGTAAAGGCGTCACCGGACGTGTGCCAGCTCAGGCTCAACTTCCGCTTCTTCAACTTGGGCGGCGAGGACTCGTACTGCGCCAACGGCAACGTCGAGATCGACGGAAGGAGGTACTGCGGTTGCAAGAGCGGATTGAGGTTACTAATACCCTTCCAGGAGTTCGGAACCAAGGATATTCTGGTGAACTACGTGGGATTCCCCAGAACCAGGTTCAGCGGATTCCTGATAGACGTGTCGCAGGAATCCTGCAGAGGACCTGACTACCCGTATACACCTCTGAGTCCGCATCACCCGCACGTGCCATTCGATCCAATCAACAATCCAGTTTGGTCCAGGCGAGAAGGTATGCCATCGAATCCAGGAGCCCTCGGTTTGCGTCCGGGAGTTGGTAACGGACATGGTTTCAGAGGAAAACGAAACGTGGGTTACTCTTATGAAAGACCGAGTATTCCATTCCCGGGTGGAGATGGGCCCTCGTTACCTAATTTTGGAGCGGGAGCTGGTCAGGATCGGATCTTTGGAGCGAGCTGCCAGAACCGTATTTTCTTTGACTGGTTGATAGCTTCGAAGGAGTCTTGGTTCAGGAATACTGGATGCAGTGGAGGATATCCTAATGGAGGAGGTTACATTGCGAATGGATACAATTCAAGGAGGTATCTCCCGGCCCAGAAGAGGATCGAAGAAAATTCCGTGGAGTGCGAAGAGATCAATGTTGCCCAAGGCGTGGTCCAGTCGCCTTCGTACCCCAACAATTATCCTGACAATATCAAGAGCTGTTTCAGGTAAGATTTCAGCTACTTCGAATCATGATATATTTCCACTAGGGGATTGAATTTTCTGATTCCTTTATATCTAAAATCGACAGAATGTGCAGGGTGATAAAACATTTTAAAATCAACTACATTTATCATAGTTGCTATAGATAATCGTAATGTAGATGAACAGTCGAAAGTTTCTCGAGACTTCACAGCTCAACACATTCACAGCAACGGGACTCACCGATGAGTCCCACTCCTTTCCACATTTGAATTCATACTAGATCACATGAACTTGAAAAATTTCCTACATGGCCCTCATTACCGTATCCCTTCTTGCTTCACACCTGAGAAATGAGCCAGACAAAATTTGATTCCGATTTAGTCGAGTCTACCAATCTTCCCCTGAAAATGGTGGAAAAACGCTTTCGCAGTAAAAGGGTTGGATAAAAGGGCTTGAATACAATTCAAATTGCTCATGCAAACATCCTAGCTCTGTTCTTTCCCAAATATTACTAGTCCGACGATTAGGAAAGATATTGCCGGGTTGTGAATCGCGATCTCCAAGAGCCAGCTCTTACAAAAAAATTTCAAAATATTCACTGTAGAAGAATGGATAATTAGATTCCATCCATACTTGGCAAGTTTTTCTAATTCACATGCGTATTAAATTCTTAGGTTCAGCAAAATTCCGAACTACTGTCAATTAGAAGTCTACGTAAAAGATTTCCAAGTGGAGCCGAGTGAAGGGTGCACGAAAGACTATGTATCATTTCAAACAAGCAAATATTGTGGAGAATCCTTGAAAAATACTCGGGGTGAGTACACCTATTGAATATAAAACATATGGGTACTCGTTTCTGTCCAAGACCATGCATAAGTCCTCACTTTTGTAATTTTTGTAGCGCTGTTTGACTTGACAGCTTCGAAGCCGGTAGAAATTCACTTTACCTCCGATTCCCACGGCGCAGGAAGAGGTTTCACCATCAACTTTTCGCAACGACCTTGCGAGGCGACGGCAAACTTCTGACGACTCATTATTCATCCTATTGACTAAAACCAAAGTCTCGGAGAGACTTTGGCTTTTTCTGTACCACCTTGTAAAATATGTATAGATCAAAAAAGAATTCAGCTAGACGTAAGAGCACTGTTTACCGCGTATGTATTAGTAGAATAGTCATCCTGTCAACAATAATTTTTTTATTCTCTTAGAGTAATATTCTCTTTGGCATATATAAGTCAACGTCAAATATTTTATGAGATAGTTGATCATTATTAGAATTTATACAGATAGTGATCTATCAATGTACAACAGTATGGTCTTGCAAGTAAGAATCATCGAAGTATTTTACACTTTACACAGTAATTCAACGTACAACACTCATTTTTTACGGCATATGAATAAATGCATTTTGTAAGTTTCGTACTCTTTTGCGTTTCATGCTCTTTTACACAATACCGTGATTTTGGATAACGATACATATGCTTCATACCATGGATAATCAAGATTGTCTCAGGTGAATCATACATTCTATAATCACACATAAATCGGTGGCATCATCCCTTCATATCTACAATGAACGAAAAATCATTGGACATTCAGGTAAGACTTTTATAAACCTAAATTTTCGGCTTCAAATTTCCACTAGCTCATTGAACTGGAATGAGTTCAAACTCTTGATAGAAGTTGTGAGAATTGCACAATACGGAGTCTGATCCTCGCTCAAGGTAAAAATCGATAGATTCCGATAATTTTTACTCCAGCTTTAATTTGTTTTGCTTAGTCTTCACCCAAAAAAGCGTATGTTGGTAAAGACAGCACTAGCTGGTCTTTGCCTGTTGCAAAAATTCAAGGTGCGCGATTTGTTGCCTTGTCGAGCATCGTGCAACGCACGTAGAAGCTCAAACAGTTCATCTCTGCTAGGATTGCAAGGATTGTACCGATCGAGCTCTACTCTGCTGGACCTGTAAGACATGAAGTATAAATTTGGTGACCCAGCTGACGAGTGTCATTGAGTTCATTACCTAGAATGTTGCTGTTTCCATGGCCACTCTCTGTAATAACGCGTCCGCTTTGAAATACTTCGCGTACTTCTCAGATTACCAGGAATAAGTCGATTTTCTGGAGTATCCTCATAGCTTTTGATCAAAATTGGCGGTAACTCAAAGTCGTCCGGTTGTTGCAGCAGCTTGAGCAAGTAGTTAGATAAACGTGCCACCTCTACGTCGTTCAGTTGATCCATGGACTTAAATTGCATTCTGGGAATTCCTGAAAGATGGATGAGCAAAACTGAAGTGCTGTCTCGTTGATGGTGAAATATACGAAACATTTTCCAATTTTCATCGTATTAAATTCCTATTTGAGGTGGAATTTTTATTGAGTAAAGATGGAAGTTCTACTGAATTAAAAAATTTGGAAATAGGACGATCTCTTTGATTTCTGAAGGTGCCAATTTTTCGAGGTTTTACAGAACTCATGGGATCGGTTCGGATTATAGAATAAGCCAAAGTATCTTTCAAGCACACAGCACGAGAGCTAAATCCAATTTCCACAAATTTTCGATTCTCGTGTAAGCTGAGAAAATTCTCTGATACACAATTAGTGCTTTAAATAATCTAAGAAATGGAAATCCTTCGATTAAATGGAGATCCTGGTCACAAAGCACACCTAACAAAATCCATAGCTTACCAATGATATCACCCATATTGTTTGCATCATTCCTGAAATCCATCTTATCCAAGAAGGTAGAGAAATCTGGTGGGAAATCTAGACTGGATTCTACATTCCAAGCATCTTGTTCGTTATTGGCTTCGACCGTGTTATCAGAGCGCGAGGCCAAATTATTCAGTCTGGCTAGACTGAGTGCATTAATTAATTCCTTCTCATCCTTCCCTGTGATGGAGCCAATGGTTTCTGTCCTTAGAGTCCCAATTCTCAAGAAAACCACAAGTGATAAGAAAATAGAGCGCATCTGAAACCAGAACATTTACGTAATCTTCAATTAAGTACGTATAGCTTGTTTCTTGTATATCAATCAAAACAAAAAGTTGAGTTAGATTTAATGATTATTGGGGAAGTTCTTAAAAATAACAAGGTATCCACTGTCTTAGAGGAGGATTGGAGGTTTAAGGTGTCTCAGAATTACATCTGTTCCTCAAATACCTGAATTATCGGTCTGATTTGGAGTCTATCACACAACTTCTGTATCGATACTTCGAAGGAAAAGTAAGTTTCAATCATTTTCCAGAGTGGATTTCTACAGCAAATTTTTGTTGACTGATGTGAACGATCCAATCGTGACTCACAGAAGACAAACATTTTTAATGAAATAGTTTTATGCATGCTTCGGTCACGTTTACATTGTCCTATATCTTCATGAATGACCAGTAAAAGTATTTTTTCGATTGATAAGTGAGTGGTTGAAAACCATGGTGAAATGAGTCCGATTCGAATTTTGGAAGTCGCATCAGCTTTCCAAGAGCTGAGAAACCCAGCTTGGGGTTCACTGGGGGGACTTGTATGCCTTTATACACAAGAAAATGAAGAATTTGTACTGTAGTGGAGGGATTTTCTCAATAGATGATGGTCATAGGATTCAGCAGCCTCTAAAAAAAACTTCATTTTTCGAGAGTCAAGTTCGGACTTATTCCACTATGGTTTACAATAACTCCAGTATGAAAGGAATACCACCGTGGCTCAAATCATTTCATTCGATGTCATCAGGTTCTATTAATTGTTTTCTTGATTCAGAAAAGCTATCACACGATTTCAAAAGACTGATATTGATATTGCAATGATTTTGAACGCTTGGCGTAAATAGTCACGACTTGATACTACAAAACAAGTTCATCTAACATATGGCAGAATGGCGACAGTTATTATTAACTTGCGGTGGTCCAATCGTAATTATTCCCTCGGTTTCTCAAGCAACATGAACCACAAGAAGTAGGTTGAGATCCTCGTTCATACAATCCTCCCTTACTTCTTTTCTCTTTGTAAATTCCTATTACAAATTCAAGCAAATAGAGGTATCTTGTATAGATTTTAGAACTCAAAATGTTGCTATTAGGCGAGTGATAAATTAACCGCATTATACCAAAATTAACCGTATTACTTCAAAATTAAGCGTAATCTGTCGCACATAATTGAAAACTGACCACACAAATACCAAGAGATGATATTTGCCATACCTATCTGAAATGCAATGGATTATTTTAGTGCATCAGAAAATATTTTCAGATGTTGTCGAAGATACGTGAATCAAATCCTTCATATCTGTATGAGTCATAGTTGTGGATCAGGGCGCGCGGTAGCGCGCCTAGGCAAGTATTAGACTTGAGCTACCGTGCGTTCTATACTTTGAATTTGTCAACCCTAACCTTGCCC
>JAPYYZ010012247.1:0-11256 GCA_030522705.1 Eretmocerus eremicus | reverse complement strand
GCACTCGCGGAACTTATCACTATATTCATTGTTGTTGCTCATTCCCTCTACTTGCGCAACGCGTGCGGAAGCTCATCGCAAGATTTTTATATTATTTTTGTTTTCTTTTATTCCATTTTATTCTATGTACGATCTCATGTGAATATCAAGTATCGTTGCGATATCATTCCCAACGTGCCATAACCAGAATATTTGTAATTTTAGAAACAATGTTTTCTAAATGCGTGTTTGTATGATATTCATGTATATAGTTGCTACTCTATTTCATTTCGTTATTTTATCACTCACTGTATATTCAACATGCCCTTTGGGACACATCAGTCCCCGGGCAAATAAACAAATCAATCAATCAATCAATCAATCAATCTCTCTCTCTCTCTCTCTCTCTCTCCCCCTCTCTCTCTCTCTCTCTCTCTCTCTCTCTCTCTCTCTTGACAAAAGTGATTCATTTTCCATGTACTTGCTGCTAAGCTGGGCGGGAGAGTCCTCAGATGATCACAGTTATGAACAAGCTATGCGTTCTCCTCAGATGGACCTTCCCTAAGCAGAGTAGAATGATGCTGCTCAGTTCAATATCCACCGTGATGACAGGAGGAGGAAAATTGAAATTATTCTTCGCAGGTGTTTCTTGGGACACACTCCACGAGTGTAATCATTCTAGATGTTGAATTTTCTTCTGGGGCTCAATCATTATCAAAGGGTGTTAAAATCTCCAACTCAACCCTATATTCGTTGCATATGGGCAGATCTCACAATCTGGGCGATTCTGTGATTGCGACTTATTTTACGTTTCAGGCATCATAGTAGGTGTTGAGACACAATTTATACTGGCAATTCCCGAACATTGACCTACTCTCAATACCTCAAAACTCTTCCGAGGTCCTTGCTTTCCTCTGAACGAGTACTAAAAGGTATATTGTGCGGAAAAACTCGATTTTTCGACTGTCACACGCATTCTCAGATATATCGCCTCAGTTTCTAGCTTTGGAGGCGATCAAACAATCGCTCTGGAAATTCGAGGAGTGGTCTATATTGTGTTGAAAAGTCGGAATCTATTCGCTCAAGACTGTGCCTATAAACAAAACAAAGCAGTACGAATTCATTTGAGTGTCACACCATTCTCCAATTTTTCGAAAATCGCTCTCGTTAACAATGTAGTAGTCGGGGCGATAAAAAAATCGTCATTCTGAGAGTGACATCTTGTTTCACAAGTAAAACCATACAAACTCAGTCTATTCTGATTTGTGTGCTCGATTCTTGTTCATTCCAATAAGTTGGAAGAAAAAAAAAGTGTTCGCGTGACTCGATCACGGAAAACACTTTTTCGCGTGGCACAGGAATTGGTCGGTCGGTAATCACTCGCAACTACCTGTGATTTGTAATTCACAACCCAAAACATGTATTTCATTCTCGCCGCCGTCATAGCTCCATCGTTTAAGTACTGCGAGGCTTATGGAAATCGGCGTGTACGTAGGGTAATTGAACACTCAAAGGATCTTTCAATATTCGCATGTTCAGGCTCTCAAACACTTCGAAATCTTATTTGTATCCCACATAATGTGATTTATGGGCATGGTATGGGTGTCAAATCGGTCACTCACCCTTGCGATGAAATTTTAGTAAAATGAATGCGGTAAGTATGATGTTTATGTACAACGATGCTCTGCGCTACTCGTGAATATCTTGACCATTGTCTCGCATATTCTCTCTCGCCCTCCTTCTCTCTCTCTCTTCCCCCCTTTTATCAAACATTCCTACATACTTCTTGCTGATTCATAATATTGAGTCCTCAACGCTTCAACAACGAATGGGTGACGGGACGGAGCACGTTGTTTGGTTTTCCATCAATGATCATCGGGGCGGAGCTCCAAATTGAGTCACGCAGAGATTTTTACATTCTTCGAGTGATATTACGTTGGGAAAAATTTTGATACAGAGTGTGCCATCGATTCGGTAAGAAAAATTCTTTTCTGCGGAAATCGCCCAAGTTGTGAGATTTGCCCATATAGCTGTTTTCCGATGTGTAAAACAATTCCGAATGAAGCCTTGATCACAATAGATATGTTCTCCTGACCAACTCACTGAGAGTGGCATATTTCAGCTCTGCTTCCAAACAAGGCGTATGTTATATGTATATTGGCTAGCCAAGTCAAAGTAGTCTGGCAGTGCAATCAAAATTTCAACCATTCTCCATAGACTTAGTGCCGAGACAACAATCACTACCGATTTCAGTTATACTTTCAAGAATGAAGTTATGTGCATCTATTGTGGAACTGCGTTGAATAGATGTTGATTCAAAAACAGTCCCTCAAGCAATTCCAACGAGGATTGACATTGACTGATCCCCAATGTTAATCTCCATGAGTAATTTCAGTGATTCTCTGAATACCGGTATCCCGGGAGGGAGAATATCATATATAGTCATGTATGACCATGGATGAACGATTATGTAGAGTCATATATGATCATATAGGAAAATGGACAAGAATCGTCATATTTTGTCATTGATGACAGTATATGACGATATATGACCATTATCAGTCATTGAATGGATGAGTGTAGTGACTTAATGACTCATGGATGAGCGTGGAATTCCTGAGATATCATAATCGACCTAATCAGAGGTAACATGGAAGGAGTCAAGGATATAGACCATTCCATCACATCACAGAAGGAGACCACGAGACTCCAGTAGCCAATATTTGCCGAAATTCCTACCCAAAGTTCCACCACATTGAAGATGAAGGATCAAGAGTACCTCAATCAAATGGGCGTACTGCCCAGATATTCAGATAGAAATTTCAGCCCTGCCCGTATACGTCCGTGTTGAAAAGTAGTGTATTTTCGTTCATGAACAGATTGACTGTATCTCCGAAGAGAGATACTGGGAAGTGTGCATATTTCAGATGGCATCCAGGTTTAGAAGGTTTCCCATTTGTCAGATGGGCTATAGCATATTCTATCGAGGATGGGGTAACCGGATGAATTCTCGAATGAGTAGGATTTTGAAAATGATTCATTGTCTGACAAATACATTCATTGCATCGAATCTGATTCGACCGTGCTTTTTATTTGAGCGCACAAAAATCAGGTTGTCTTCTCCTTGAGACTATATCGAGCTGGAAGCTCAGTCTACCGGAGTTGATTCTTATTATGTTTCGACTCACTGTAAAAAACTCGGGCCAACATATGTGATATTCGTAAGAATCATCTCGGATGTACCGCAGATGCTTTACAATTGAGGAGTTGACAGGTAAAAATCACAGTTGCTCCTGAGAAAATTATCAAAATGAGACGCTCGCACACAAACACACACTATCAACTAATTAACATGAATGAATATTGATTGAATTACTTATATTGCCATTGTATGGTAGTAGTCTAAGAACCACTCACACGTGATGGGAGGTGAAATCATGAGAGAATGCTCACGAAATATAATGACGATGGTTTAACGATGTCAGTGCCACTCGGCGAACTGAAAGATACATTTAGAGAACTTTTCTCAAATGATTCGGCATTTTGCTCAGATAATGTCAGATTCTCGTAAGAGGATGTATGATCTCACGAAATCGACTCTGATGACACTGATTTCATCTCACTCCTCAATGGGTGAAATGTGTTCCACTCTAGCCATGGCCTCTTCTTGAAATAGCATTTCATCATGACAGATCTTGAGAACATTCACAAAAAGCAACTCATCATTGTCGCACTTCACGAATGCTTCAACGATTGCATACACATCATTTCGATCATCCTCAAACTTGATACGCACATGCAACGTATGAGTTTCGAATAATTTTTCTTTCGTCGATGTAAGAATGACCCCATTGCTTTTGGCTCTGGCGTAGGATTTCATCTGAGCCAGAGGGTAATCAAGATATTCTTCCAATTTGTCACGGTCGAAACTAATTGGAATGATTATTGGATCACCTAGCATCTCGAATCTCACTGACATAGTATCAACAGAAGGTGTGCCATTGATCTTATCCTCGAGAGGGAGGTAACCAGTATAAACTTGCGTGGCGTTGACCAGCTCTTCAGCTATGTTTCCTGTCCCACGTAGGCAGCGGGCTGAAAAGGCATTGTAGCTTCCGCACCCGAGAGCCCATGTAGCCCACAATGGGTGAAATCACCGTGGCCTAGTGGATGAGGTCCTCGCCTCCCACGCAGAAGGCCAGGGTCCGAATCCCGGCCGGCACCACTGAGATTTTTTCTCATGTCCTTTTTACGGCGGTCTCGGTGGTTCAGAATCCACTTCAAACTGTAAGTCCCCCTCACCGAGATGGAATCGGTAGTTGGCAGTTGCTGACGCGCTGGTTGAGCGTCACTTAACCCCACGCACATTGGTACCGTCTGGATAGAGCTCAAAAGAGCAGGTGCCGAGACGTGAAACTAAAAACTTAACATAGCCCACAATGGACCCCAACTCAGCACGTACATGACTAGATGTAGGAGATGGTGCATATTGTAAGTGAGCATTCCATTACCATACAAACACTTGATATCTCGGACAAAGATCCGTAGTATTCCAATCCAATAATTGGTATTGGGTCTAGTTTTGTTGACCTTCACTGTTATCTAGATCCTGTCGAGTCCGGAATCGACCCGGCAATCGGAAAATCGTTCTGTAGTTTTTCGGATGATCCGGGTAGTGGTAGTGATTATAATGCCTTGGTAGAGAATGAATCTTCATCAGAACCTCATGATCTAAAGATGGATTATGTTGAGTTATTGGAGAATTTTGAATCAGAAATGAAATCGTATAAGGACAACGAGGTGACTTTATAGAAAGCCATGTTCCTTGTCGCGGGATTAAACATCAAATGGTGGGCTCCCATAACTACTGAGAGTTACGTTCTAAATATGCTCCACGTACTTCTGCCCGATGGACATACTTTGCCTAAAAGTACGTATCTCCTTTTCGCAGAGATACGAAGCTATGCACCCGATAACAGTGTACCCGTTCGACATCATCATTGTTAAAGTTACCATGTTGGTTTCGGCCGGGTAACTCCGATAGGTTCCTGCGAAAAATGTTCATCATAAAAAGGATTTGGATCTTTTCATGTGTCCAATCTAGCGGAATGAATACGTTTTCCCTTTGAGCATAGGGATCTCGGGAATATTTGAAAGCCTGCTCCAGTTGAAGAAGATCCAGTGGTGATCTGTGATATTAATGATGAAACCGAGTACATCTGAGCAAATGAGTTTTTCGGCGTGAGATCTAAGTTTGATCTTACTCTTATAATGAGCACTAGGGTGGCTCTTATTTCCCAATACTTTTTCTTCGACTCCTTCCACGATTTTTCCGTTTCCTAGTACCAAGGAAATAAGAAAACGATTTTGACCGGCGCGAAAAAAAAAATCTAATACTCTCAGCAGAGCGATTTTGTTTCGATTTTTGACTCTTTTTTCAATAATTTCCTGACAGGTATTCACCCCAACTTGGTTTAACTCTATGCCTTCCCTAATCTGCCAAAACCTCCCAAAAACTTCGAGAAACATATTTCTTATGTGAAATTTGACGGAGAACACGATGCCATACTTGACTCCTGGCTTGAATGAACTGGAGAGCCAGGAAAGATCGTTTCAATCAAAGTTAACGCGAAAACTCCGCGAATTTCACTTTACGGGAATCAGCTCGGGAATCGTCCTAGCCTTCCAGTGACTCTAAGAATCATTACTCGACATATTTTCCATGTAAAATTCGACGGAAAATTCGATGTCATACTCCAATTTTGGCTCAAATGGATTGAGGAGCCAGAAGAAATGAGAACTCCGTAGATTTCATTCTACAGAAATCAGCTCGAAAATTGTCCCAGACTTCCAGTGACTCTTTGAATTATTACAAGACATATTTTACATGTGAAATTTGACGGGAAACACGATGTTATACTCCAATCCCGGCTCAAATGGACTTAAGAGCCAGAAAAAATTAGTTGAATCAAAATTAACGCGAAAACTCCGTAGATTCACTTTACAGAAATCAGCTCGGGAATTGTCCCAGACTTCTAGTGACTTTTTGAATTATTACAAGACATATTCTTCATGTCAAATTTGACGGAGAACACGATTCCATACTCCAATTTCGGCTGAAATGAACTGAAGAGCCACAAAAAATTAGTTTAATCCACCCTATTGGGCACGGGTCATACCTGAACAGCTTAGAAGCTACAATGTGGCCCGTTCTATTTACAATTGCAGAAGCACCACAGCATTCAAGGGATTCTTATACAATAATGAATAGTGTTTGGTCCAATGTAGAGGAACCCAAAATGAACACCTATCTGGAACCTGTGTGTTTGCAGCTGAGGAAATGCTATCATGGAGAGGTTCCTTGGATCTACTCAACTACCAAACAACAGCGAAAGTCACGCGTTATTGCATCTTTGACGAGCATCGAGGCCCAGGCTCGTTCGGAAGTTGGCAATTTTTTAGGCCACGGCGGATCGCACGGGTGTGATACGTGCAAGATTGAGACGGTTCTGTGCGATTGAGTGTCAAAGGAAAGACGGGAACGGATTTATCCCTTTCCATGAACTGAGAGGCCGCCGTGGCCTAGTGGATAAGGTCCTAGTCTCCCACGCGGGAGGCTTGCTGACGCGCTGGTTGAGCGTAACTCAACCCCACGCACATGGGTGCCGTCTGGATGAAGCTCTAAAGAGCAGGTGCCGAGACGTGGAACTAAGAGATTAAGTTTCCATAAACTGAGTGAGGCCACCGTGGGCTAGTGGATGAGATCCTTGCCTCCCATGCGGAAGGCCAGGGTTCGAATCTCGGCCGGTACCACTGGAATTTTCCCTCATGTGCTTTTTATGGCGGTCTCCGTGGTTTGGAATCCACCTCAAACTGTAGGTCCCCCTCACCGACGTGAAATCGGTAGTTGGCAGTTGCTGACGCACCGGTTGAGCGTACTTCAAACTCATGCAATTGGGTGCCATTTGGATGGAGCTCGAAAGAGCAAGTGCCGAGTCGTGCAACTAACAACTTGAATCTTCTCATAAACTGGAGAGGCAGCCGTGGCCTAGTGGATCTAGTCCTTGGTCTCCCATGCGGAAGGCCAGGGTACAAATCCCGGCCGGCACCTCTGGAAATTTTCCTCATGTATTTTTTACGGCGGTCTCGGTGGTTTGGAACCCACCTTAAACTGTAGGTCTCCCTGACCGAGGTGAAATTGCTAGTTGGCAGTTACTGACGCCCTGGTTGAACGTATCTCGACCCGACAAACATGGGTGCCGTCTGGATAGAACTCGAAAGAGCAGGTGCTGAGACGTAAGACCAAAGACTAACATCTTCCAGAAACTGGACCTCCATCACGCGATGATGAGAGGATGTTTGAACAAGCGAACGAAGCTCTGCGGATGTTTTCAGCTGCCAATATAGAAGAGATTGAAGGAGAATGATTCATGTTTCAGGTATCAAGGGGCACTTGATTCTCCGTATCTTGCAATCTCTGAAATTGGAGTCATGTTTCGTTCCAGAGTTTCTAAATGCTGTTCTTCGGGCCCTGTGAACGATTTCCCCAATCGCTCTTTCTCTTCTAACTCAAAGGGCAATTTGATAGTACATATACAAGATATGAACGATATATGAAGGCACTTCCGTCCGCCTAGCACATTTAGTCGTTTGCCGGGAGGGGTTGATGGATGGAAACAAATGGAAGGGCAAGATCTTCTGCACTGGCCATTGATTCACTCCATATCGATTTTAGAGGACTCCTTAGAACCCTCACATCACCAACACTGGATTGCTCTTATTATTGGGTCTCTCAATCTACTTAAAAGTAGAATCACGCCTCAGCTGATGCTTCCGCTCACTCACAATATGCACCAGCTCCTACATTTAGTTATATACGTACTGAGATAGGGACCATTCTGGGCTACACGGGCCTTCGGGTACGAGAGCTACAATGCTTCTTCAGCTCGCCGCCTACACGGGACAGAAAATATAGCTGAGAAGCTGGTCAACGCCATGCTAGTTTATACTGGTTACCTCGCCCTCGAAGATAAGATCAATGGCACACCTTTTGTCGATACCTTGTCAGTGAGAATTGAGATGCTAGGTGATCCAGTAATCATCCCGAATAGTTTTGACCAAATTGAGAGAATATCTTGATTATCCTTTGGCTCAAATGAAATTCTCCGCCAGAGCTAAAATCAATGGTGTCATCTTCACATCGACGGAATAAGAATTATTGAAAACTGATACGTTGCATGTGCATACCTTTGAGGATGATCGAAATGACGTGTATGCAATCGTTGAAGCATTCATAAAATGCGACAAGGATGAGTTGCTCTTTGTGAATATTCTCGAGATCCGTCACGATAAAATGCTGTTTCAAGAAGAGGCCATGACTAGAGTGGAACACATTCTGCCCATTGAGGAACAAGACCGAATCAGTGTCGAGGCGTATTCGACTCTCACGCACAGTATATTAATAAACATGGGAAAAGAGTCAGAGGATCGAAAATTTGTTAGGACCTGATGCAGTGCTTTCTCTTCGAAAGAATAAGAATTCCAAGGTACCAAATCCGTGAGCTCCAGAGAGTCTCAACAACGTTTTCCAGTTCAAAACTTGTATATCATCGGTTCTCTTCCATCAATCGGCATCCAAGAAGTTGCATTTTGGAAGACGGTGAGACAGCTTTTGGATGGAAATACTTCCAAGACTTGAAACCTATGCATGCGCGCAAGAAAACTAATAGTCGACAAATTTTCACTTCATTATCGTCTTTTGGACGTAACAACCTGGTGGCACCTGCACCGTTACCTCGAAATTATTTGTTATGATTAAGATAAGCCATATACCTCTATTAATACGTGATTGATCAACTCCGTTTCCTCTGAAAAACCAGAACAACAGCTAGGCATTCTCATAACCCTCGTGGGTTACAAAGGTTCTCTTCTTCCATGTTTCAACATGACATTCAATTTATCATTATAATCACCCAAACTGGTAGGAAAGTGAGCTCCTGGGACTTTGATTCATCTCTCACTCGGATCAACATTCGCTCCATCTCCTTATCTTCTCTTGTCACCCACTGAGATCATCTATTCCAGGAGTTCAGCCTCGGAAGCTCGAATTGGCTACATGCATTGTTTTTTGAACCCCTCAACAAAAGGTATGGCAAATTAGAGCAAATTCAGCGAAATAAGGTGTAATTTGAGAAAAAATTCTCAAAAACTTTTTCCAACTTGCGCAAATTGTTTCAAGGTCGAGAAACTTGAGAGTGACTCTCAGTAGTCGAGCCCCGCGTGACGTCATATGGATACAATAATCGGCTGCGACTATCGTAAACAGATAGTCTGGCATGATTCTCTGTAACTGGCAACTTGAATGTTCTTTCAAAATGTGTGTTTTTTTTTTTTTATAGTAGAGATCAATCTGCACAGTGAATGATTTTTTCCGAATCTTCTGGTTCACGCCAGTGGGTAAAATTGACTGGTAAAGTCACTGTTATTGAAGCTTACTTGTGCGGTAGATGAAAAACGTGATGTGATTGGTCGCAGCACTCGTGGTGGCACATAGATACAAGGTCGAAGCAGTCTCAATTCAAAAAATCAGTCCAGAAAATATCTCGTTTTTGTATTCTCACTCGAAAATTTCGAGTTGAAAAATGTCAACAATGAATTCGGGGGTTAGTGTGCCATTCATTTATCTCACTAATCCAGTGTAGAATCAAGTTTCAGATCAGTTAATCTTATCCTTGCTTTAGTTGGTTGGCCATGACAACGACGTTTTCACTCAAAAACTCGGGGTTGATTATAAAAAACTATGCCAGACTATCTGTTTACTGTAGTCGCAGCCGATGATTGTATCCATATGACGTCACGCGGCGCTCGACTACTGTGAGTCACTCTCAAGTTCCTCGACTTTGAAACAATTCGCGCAAGTTGGAAAAGAATTTTGAGAATTTTTTCTCAAATTGCACTTCATTCCGCTGAATTTGCTCTAATTTGCCATACCTTTTATTCAGGGGGTCAAAAAAATGCATGTAGCCAATTTCGGGGATTTCCTAAACCTTCTTGAGTTCTGCTCGTGCTCGTGATATTTTGCTCCCAAAGTGAAGATGTTATTGTGTGGATTGGAGAGCAATCCATTCTGAGTCAAATTGCATTCGACTCTCCAATGCATCTGAGTCCCATCAATAATTACACAGGATTTCGCAGAGCATTCTTCGGGAAGAGGGACACAGATGGAAAAATTCTTCTCCAGGTGAGATTTGAACTGACGATCTCCCGCTTACCGGGCGGATGCTTCAACCAACTCAGCTATACGGAGCAATCACGTAGTTCCTCTCAATCTAGGGAGGAATCTCCCATCTGTGTGTCTCTTTCCTCATTTTTGCACTTCCCTATCCACGGCCAATTGATCATTCGAGGGAGAAAGAAAGAAAATCCCCAAGCTATCGTGATTCAGATGTAGCCCACAAATCTTGTCTTTGTCTGGTATTCAACTCTCCACGCCTTTTTACCGGTCAGCCATCCCTGAAGATTCATGGGAGAAGGAGTCGGGATCAAGGACAAAAGACTTATCGTGAGATATCGGAAGTTGGAGGTTCGCGTTATTAGATGGGCGGTGCAGCGGTGGTATCGACAAATGGGCGAGTTTGACCGTCAAACTCGGTTCTCTCCCCAGAGCCCCACATCCACATACGAGAAAAGATTGAGCGAAGCGAGTATGATGCCTTAAGGATTCAACTGTGATGGGTTGAGTAGAAAGTTTCTCATTCAGGGGGGAGTTTGGTCTCATTTCCGAGAGGAATATCTTGCGTGGGAGGAACGGAGAGAGCGAGAGAGAGAGAGAGGGAGAGAGAAAGAGAGAAAGAGAGGAAGAGAAAGAGAGAGAGAGAGAGAGAGAGAGAGAGATTGATTGATTGATTGATTGATTGATTGATTAATACTTTATTGAGACTTTGGGGTACAACCCTATTTAGCCCTGATTGTTATTATACAAAGTTTCTTCAAATTCACTTATAGTTTATGTACCGAAGAAGTCTGATGTTGAACAAAAAATTCATGTGCAGTTTATAGTTGAGAGATACAAAACTCGTTTACAAAGCTCATGTCTAACCTGCAAATCCAGGTTTCAGGAATAAACACAGATTCATTCATGTGACTATGATAATGGTGATACCAGTGATAGCAGTAGTGATAAATGTCATGAGATAATATAAGAATATGATACAATATAATATAATCATATAATATAATAACATAGTATAGTATGATATGCTCAGGTTCATATGTCAT
>JAPYYZ010012246.1:0-11583 GCA_030522705.1 Eretmocerus eremicus | reverse complement strand
GTTATTTTCCGTCAATAAATCGACCGTTAGTTTATTTCTTCCAATCTCGCCTCGTCAATTCATACGCCATTCCTCGCCTCTCGGATAAGCAGCGGCAGCAGTCAGCAGCGACCACCAGCAGCTTTTCCAATTCTTAATTTACCCGGCCTTGCACTCTGCCGGAAGGTGCGGGTGGATAATTGGCCCCGTCACAACATGGGAATTATTTCTCATTGTGTTCAATAAGGTTGTTTTTTGTTCCTTCAAGTATGAACGAAGAATGAAAATATTGATCCTTTACTGAAATCGGACGGTAGTGTGAAATTTAGGTCAGTTCGAATTGTGAGGACGATGATTTTTCAATCGCCTCAGTATTGTAAAATTGCCAGGATGGTCTTAGAATAAATAGAACAGTTGAGGGTAGAATTGAAGATATCCATTTCATGTAGAATTCATAGACATTTGTGGATACAGCTTATCATTTCATAGTATATATTTTTTTTGCTACAAAGAATTGGCGATTTTGGTGCAAGTTAGGCTATAGGTAATAATTGCTTAAGATAGGTGATAATAACTTAAGTTTTTGCCATGAGTAAAATTAATGCGTAAGAGATATTTACTCCTTTCTTCATTCGGCGGGTTTTCGGCGCCCTCAATCTCAATCCCATTCTCCCGCTTTGACAGGTGGGAATGGTTCCACTGGGACCATTCGTGGGTCCGGGGCCCCAGGGTCTTCTCGATGGTAAATTATCACACCGTTCACAATCACCGTAACCCGCCATGCGTCCGCAAACGCATAGACTGAGTGGCCTGGTCTAGTTGATCGATTATGTTGGAGCTCTTTGGTTGCTTATCTCTTGGGTTATGGATGTTTTTATTGTTCCGCTAGGCTTCGATTCTTCTTAATCTCAGGACGCATTCCATCTCGTGATATCAGCTGGCCGATGCAGTGCAGTTGTCGTATGCACTGTGTGGCATGTCTCACCACAGCAATTGATTCGAGGTCATCTTAGGTTATACTTTATGGATTTTCCCTATTTAATCCCACCGTTCGACATTAAAATCTGGAATGTCCTCTTTTTGCATCCATACCCATGTGAAAGGGAGGTCTCTTTCGAATGTTCCAAAAATGGTCATGCCACTCATTCCGAAGCTGGTTCTTTCTGGGCCAATTTTCACACGGCACTCGATATCATTCCGTTCATATGTCTCATTGAGACTTACTTTTTGGGGACCCCAATCTCGTTCTAGTACGTTCGATCCTTGTGGAGCTCCATATTCTACATTTTCTCGCCGGAACCGTCCATGGAGTCTTTCCATTCGCCATTCTGCAAAATATATCCTAATCCTCGCTCCTTGTGAATTTCGGAGTCCATGTGGCCATAATATACTTCTTTCTTGGTTGTTTACCTCAGACAAATTCTCAATGTCCCATACGTCACTTTTTTCGTCGGTGTGGTTAGCTTCAATTATTTTCCTATCCCAATCTTTCTATAGTTTTCGGCTTCGATTAATATCTCTGTACTTTCCATCAAAGGATTCTTCCAAATTCCAAATATTTTCTTCTCCATTATTGTGCCAGTCCTCTATAAATCGGCCCAATCTTGTTCGATTGATTCTCGGGCCTTTTTCCACCTTCCCCATTCGGCAAAATCTACCCATATTCGTCCATTAATCGCTCGCATGGTAAAATTTTAAAGATCTTCTAAGAGGTCTGACGATGATGGCTGCTTGAGCTGGACTGAGCTTGCTCGATCTAGCTGACCGCCTTTGTCCTGTGTGGGTTTAGTTTGATATATCGTTCTTGATTATTCTGACGTCAACTAATGCAGTGAAGCAGTGTCGAATTCCATCTGTGAGCACATCTATGTATGGTTCTTGCACTATCTCTTCAGTGTAAACGATTCTTCTGAGAATCTCGATCACGACTCGGTGCTGTTTTCCACTTCTTATTGCTGGATTTGCTCACTTCGCAGTCTAACTTTCTCGAGGAGCTCCTCTTTAAAAATCGGCGTCAAAATGCATTCCATCTGCGAGATTCGACGTGAAAAGCGTTCTCGGTTTCAATCCATTCCCATCCATGGCCCATGGCGCGCTGCTCTACTGGCGTAGCTCCATCTGACCTTCAATTGCACTGTAGTTGTTGGGTTAAAACACACTTTGCGTGATTCCGTACTCGCTTCCATTATTGTTGCTTACTCCAAGTTTTTGGCGATCATCACGTTGTTCCTTTGGCCTGGTCACTAGGCGTTGAAGACTGCAAATTATTCCGCGCTCGCTCCAGATGCGCAGCAATTCGAGAGTGAGCGCGAGGGCTCCGCAGCCCCTGGCTGCAAGCTTGCATGGTACGCTGAGCCGCATATTGTTTGCCCGCTGCAGCGCGTTGTCGCTTGAGACTGCGCTGAATGCACTTCCGTATGGTCTGGTTTTCAGTCATATTATCGAAATTCTAGCATTTTTCTGGAGGAGTGGAAGTCTAGTGGCGCTGCGTCCTTGAGCTGCGCCCATAAAGTTCAATCGATACGCCTACTTCCGTGTGCAATATCAAAAAAAGGAAGATTTCACTCGTGTTTTCTTTTGTGAATTGAGAATTCCTTTCGTTTATCTGTGACTTTCAAGAAAGAGGTTCCTCAGTCCAATGAAAATGGAACGTGAATCTATTCAGAATTCATTTTTATCTGGTCAAGGGAGAAACGATTCGCAAGTGGGGAACGCTATCGGCCCGTGTGAGGCGACCCTCCAGGCTGACGTAAGCAACCAAGGAGGTGACAGTCTCAACGCATATCTTTATTACCCTCTCTCCTGAAAATTCCCTTTCTACCGTGTCATTCATGAGAGTGCTTGGGCGCTCCTCGTTTGGTGCAGAAGCTCCACTCACGCTCGTCTCTCTGAGTGATTCAGACTGACGTACTTTGTGTTATAGGTGAGTGAGTTTGATTGATATTGAGTTGATCATTTAATTTTCTCGGTCCTGTCCACGATAAAACTGCATTACTTTCTGTACGAATTTTCTTTTCCTGATAGCCATGGATCTGTCGCAGCACGCCAACGACTTTTTGCCCTCGGCACGTTCGCCTGAGAGTGGAGTTTCTCCTGTTATCTGGTGGTTCATTGGGCCGTTTGGGCAGCCTATTGCACCCCCCCCCCATGCCGCCCGCTTTGACCATTCTCATGAATTGGTCCTGGGAACCGCAGGTGGTCCATGGACCCCCAGTAGTTTGCTGCCAGCGTTGTCATCGGCACGCCGAAAACGGCGCCATCGGCTCCGATGGGAGTGATCTTGGGGGTAGTGTGCTTCCAGTATCTCGTCGCTTACGCCGTCAACGTCGTGTGAGTATTTTTGATGACAAAATTCTCGTGCTGTAGGGGCGAATCCCGTGGCCGTGGGTGAAGCGTTATTCTCGCATAGAGATTAAGCGTTCGAACATGATCATTGCTCGTGTAGTTTGTGCTAGTATCATATTCCGTTCTGGATATGTGAGGTGTTAGGACAAGCGCGCGTGAAGCCTATAACACTTAAGCGCGTCATATTATACGGGATATATTATATCCATTCTTGCTTTGACGCGGTCATGGTTCCAGGACCGTCTCACCCTCCTAAGGCCGAGAGAGCTCATTCTATGATTGCAATTTTGATCGCGTTTGTTCCATGTTCATTCTACTGAGACCCTCGGCTAGCATTTTCTAATTGATGCTCTATGAATTAAATTTCGAGAATTCCCCCTTCCTTTGTGAGCGCACACAAAATTTGAAACGATTGGCGGAGGATTGAGTTGTTCTTGAGTCAGATGCGATTTGTAATTTTTTCAGACTTGTCAACGCCAGAGTCGATCGGTCGATCCGCAAGCTTCCGAGCGATCGCCGGTCTCGCCTTCCGCGGGGCCTGAGGAGCCTGCTGCGGAGCCTGAGAGGGCTGATAACTTATCTATGCAGCTCGTTGAGCAATCCGAGAGCGCACCTGAATCTATGCTGCTGCCACTGTGTCGCTTTCGACTTCCGAAGATTTCACCTTCCGCTGCGCAAGTGCTGCAAAATGAGGCTTCGCGGTTTGTTTTGCCTCTGGCGTCCTTGCCATCTTCGTCAACGGCATGCGAACCCTCGTCTCTGGCGATAACAATTGTGGCGGCGTTACCTGGACCTGCGTCGTGTGAAAATTTATCTAATGATTCCGGCGTCCGATCCGATTTGGGTTCCGATCATCCTTCCGGACTTTAAGTAACGATGGAACAGATTTCTCGAGCTGTTTCTGATTCATTCGGCTTCCATCTTGATCGAGTATATTTCGACGATAACGTTATTGGGAACGCTCCGCGGAGCCGACTTTCTGCGTTTGATCAAGATATGCCGCCTTGGATTGTGCCTCTTTTTGAGACTCCTCTGAATCTTCCTTTTGCCGGTCAGGATGTGGCAGGAAACGACGAGGATTATTCTAGCCCCGACGAGTCCGCCAATCGTCCACCTTGTTCCGTGAATAGGGCCAAAGGGCTCGTAAGAAGAGGTGTGTCTGATAATTTTCTGAATAATCCTGAACCGCCTCTATATTTGCGGCTCAACCCCGAGCGCTGGGATACACCGCGTGGTGCTACATGTACACCTATACCGCGGAAATCTGCCGTAGAATGCGTTGAAGCTATTAGAGTTATTTATTCCTGCCCGGTATGCGATGATTTTATAAATCCGGAATTCTATCAATGTGATAATGGCCATTTTTTTCGTCATCGTTGTTCATATCGCAAACGTGAGTGTCCCACCTGTCGTGGCCCTCGACCTCATTGGAGAAGTATCCTTCTTGAACGCGCCGCGGAATCGCTCAGCTTCCCGTGTCGTTATATTTCGCGGGGCTGTCATGAATTTTTACCTGCCCGTGCGTGGCATGAACATTCGGACAACTGTATCTATCGTGAGCTCAACGGATCATCATCGGAATTATCCATGTGATTTATATCGAATTATCATTCAATAGTCGTTTCGTGGCTGCACTCGAGATTAGTTACTCATGTTCCAATTTTGTAACTTCTTTTTTATGATAACAATAGATATGACTCGGTATGAACTTGTATCTCTACCTATTATCAACCCTAACCTCCCATCATGATTTCTATACTTGCAGTGTGTTTGATTCTTTCAAATTCGTCCCGATGATTTTTTATTCTTTTTGCAAGATTTCTAGATAGTTATTCAACTATAAAAAATTCCTCATCGAATTTACCCTGTCACATCAATATGTCAGAATTGATATTCTTTTGCTTCTCACAATGAGATTTCTTTTGATTCGAAGAGTGAGAGGACAAAAGGGGATAGAGAGAAAAAAATGTTTTCGCACGTGAAGTCTGATCTTGCAGATAGCATTGCAAAGATAGCGCAAGCGTTCGTGGAACGATGCATGGAGCTTGGAGAGAACGGTATATCGATGTAATAAGGGCGACTGCTAATGTCGTATTCTGGATTGGAATCTCTATCTTTCGTCTGCATATCTAGCAGTTCGAGAAATCCTTTTATGACATGCGTCCATAAGCTGCGCATGCAAAAAAATTCATGAAGCTTAGTCGGTTCGTAACTCGTTATCCGTTGGTTCTGCTATAGCTACATCCAATACTTCTGCGGAAATTCGCTCCGTACTCGTTGTTACATTCTGAGAATACTTCGTGTCTATGACACTCGAGAAGTCATCATCGCTGTGGAGCTGCTTGTACCCCAGAGTATCAGATTCTCTTGCCCAGAAGTGCTCGTGGAATTCCTTGCGTTTTTTTATTTGTTCGACTTAGTGGTGCAGTCGTGACGAATCTGCTGAACTGTGTATTCATTGTTTCTCTTTCATTTTGAATACCAATACGCCTTGTCTTTTGAGAACGCTCCCAACCAATCTCAGGTCCTCAGTTTCTCCTCCCGGTAGCCTTTGAGGGGGGCGTTCTTCTATATTAGCTGCCATGCACTTTGTCTCGTTTTCACTTCGCCTTTTGGTCTCCTGTAAGCAACTTCGAGCTTTCGATATCCTGATTGGAAGTGTTACAAACAGTAGCTTCAGGGTGTGTTATTGCTTCGATCATCTGATAATTCCTCCATTGTAGCCACAATGGATCGTCGCAGGCAGTGCAAAAAGGCGGTAATTGCTTGTCGCGCTCGTGCTCTCCAATCTCTTTAAAAAATTGAGTGCATCAAGCGAGTCTTTAAACTTCAAGGATGCTCGACGCCATGCCGCGGAGTCGAGCACGAACAACTGATCGAACCGAGAACACCACAACGGCATGTCTCAATCCGTCTTCTCGATGTTGGCCAGCGAAGACATCCAGTGGTTGAGCTCGAGAGTGATAATTTTGAAGATCATTTATGTCACTTTTATGCAGACACGGGTGCGAATATTACACTCTTGGAAGCAAAGAGTATGAGTGAAAAAATGGTAATGGATAAAAACTACAACATAATATCGATCAGCGGGGTTACTGCGGGAGAATCTTTGACTTTGGGTAGAATAAAGATGAATTTGAGTGGGCTTGGCTGCGATGTTCATGTCGTTCCAAACGACTTCGCAATATTGACGCGAAAGCACGATGCCTTAGATTCGCGGAGCTAAAGATACCGTTCGTAGAGGAAGAGAAGTTCAAAATAGCCTCACGAACGAGACAGGTCATTCACGCTAAAGTGACAAACAATGTAGACGTAGGATTATTGGGCCTATAGGACTTAGGTCCGGGTATCCTCTTTGGAAATTTCGTGGCATCAAATAATGATGAGGAAGCATACGCGATCTGTATGAATACAAATGGAACTGAAATCGAAATAAAGCTCCCTGAAGTGGCGCTCATGACGACGATCTGCGTTTGGTCGATCAAATGTATCTATTGCATTGGAGCGACGGATGCGCGTACTTGTACTTGACTCGCAGTCGCTATCCTTCGCCCACTCCTAGCTATCGCGTCTCAAATTTTTTCAACCAGAGTGTCTGCTACGATTCATACGTTCGTTTCGTGTTTCATCTACTGACCTATATACTCGTCTGGATTGATTATTATGCTCCCGCTCTGGGTCAGTGTCGTCGGATAAATCTGGGTCACTGCGAGATGTTTCGTGATTGTATTCGGGCTCTTTTGAAGAATAAAGTCGTCTTCTTACGTTGCAATTAAGCTGGAATCGATTCGACCGATCAGGTTTACGATAAGTTTGCTCATCATCGCATTAGGCTTCAGAGTTTTCCAAATCATTCTGTTGCCTTGGTCCGCGTGATCGCCGATCGGAACGGTAACCGTTCGGTGTAACTTCTCTACTTCTATCTCGTGGCTTCTCTTCTTCCTCAAATTGTTCGAAATGGTTATCATTTATGCAACCCATACACTCATTCATGCTACGACTTACATCAGTGCCACTTAATTTAGTTTTGCTCAACCCCGCAGTTCTACTCTTCAGCTCACTGTCTGGGGAACGGATATGACTTAGACTAATGCCACTTGAATTAATGTTGCTCAACCCAGTAGTTCAACTTTTCAGCTCACTGGACTTAGACTAGTGCCACTTGAATTGATTTTGCTCAACCCAGTAGTTCTACTTTTCAGCTCACTGCCTGGGGAACGGGTGCGACTTAGACTAGTGCCACCTAAATTAATTTTGCTCAACCAAGCAGTTCTACTTTTCAGCTCACTGTCTGAGGAACGGGTGCGACTGAGACGAGTGCCATTCATTTCATTTAAGCTCACCTCAACGTCCACTCCTTCGAGTTGGTGGTTTGAGTTTTGACCAAATCGAACGTGAGACCCTGCTTCCATGCGAGAGCTAGGCTCATTGTCTTGGATATCTATGAGAGGCCACGGATTTTAATCAGCCATCATAAATTCAGTTTCTCCTATTGATTCTTCTGTATTATTGTCAGTCATATCATCTAATAGGGTTTGTAATGACTGTATTGGATTTCTTGAGGATTCCGCGTTTAGTTGAGAGGATGTGAAGGCATCATAATTTTCTAAGGTATCCTGTTCAAATCTTTGCATCTTGGGTCGCACGGCGGTTTCTATTTGTGTAGTTTCGGGATGATCTCTCAAACTTTCTAAGAAAATCGTCTCTGTTTCCGAAAAATATTCTCGATCAGTGGCGAGCACTCTACTCAAGTCCCGTTTTGCAAATTCCATATAGATCCCTCCAGGCTGTTCAAGCTCCTACGGCCATTAACGCAAGATAAGTAGTGCGCGCCCAAACATCTCCATTTTCCATGTCCATTCCGTACCGTGTTTTCAATTGCTCGATACTCAAAATTTCCGCGTCTTCGGGAGGGAATACGCCACCTACTGCTCCCTCAACATCGTTTGGAGTCATTGTATCTTCCGTATTATCCATGAAGTCTTCCAATATCGCGGGTGTATGGCCACGGTTCCTACAACCTTCCGCCATTATATTAGATTGTGACACGAAACGATTCAGCTGTATAGCTGCTAGTTCTTGGCGTACAAGGCCAAGTACACAAAGTCGCGAGAAAAGTGATAGCTTCTTGCACAATAGAAGCGCGTTTATCTTGAGGTCGGTTGTTATTGAATGAGTTTTTCGTTTCACTGTGTAATTCTGAACTTCACCTCACTTTCTCGGGATTTGGGATCATAGCTATATTACGCTTCTCTAGTACTATTCAATATATTTCTTATGTGTAATTATCTCAATTTTTCTACGATAAATGGATGAATATGAATTTTTCGAACCTTCCAATATGTTGAACATGTTTGGCTTCTAGAGAAATTTGAAATGAGTCCTTGCCTCGCGACTCTCCCCACGAGGGACAAAATTGGAATAAATAAATTTGCTCACCCAGATCTAGCGCAGATGATGGCGATGCAGATCCACAGGAACATCCTTTTCGGCTGTCTTGTGGGCGAGTGGGCTGGTGTTGTGCGTAGAAAAAATTGCGGCGCGGTTGACGCGTAAAATTTCTAGATGTTTGTCAGAGGTTTCAATCCGCCTAGGGCCGGCTCCTTGTGATCTGACCGATCCCATGAATCTTCATCCTCCACCACAGTACTCGTAAACACCTAGTACCAGAACTGTCACGAAATCCGTGGATTCAGATGGGTTCTTTCAGTACTGCCTCCGTTGAGCTGCAAGGGCTAGACGTGAGCTTGGGTGAAGGTTCGATAAATAGAATCAAGAGTCCATTAGAAGGAGGGGGGGGAGGGGGGGGGGGGGGGGGGGAGAGAGAGAGAGAGAGAGAGAGAGAGAGAGAGAGAGAGAGAGAGAGAGAGACTGGTACTAACTTCCGTGGGTTGATTGAGTGTAAAGTATGAGGCAAGACCTTCAGGAGCTGAGGTCCGTCTCTTAAAATGATGCTACAATGTGAATGTTACGGAGGTTCGAATCGAATTGTGTCTCTAGAAGCCCCGTCCAGCCTTTTCATAGCCTTGATATACCCTTCCTGGGTCCGCAATTCCTTTGTGTGCTCGGCGCAAAAGGGCGCCGTGCTGTCTGCGTCGATTTACGTCGTGGTTTGAGCCTGCGATGTTTCCGTGTCTATGCTCACATTTAGGTGACTCGAAGCTTCTAGATTGATCTAGGCGCGTGGCGTCGCGCCGTTTGCGTCTGTTCTGCGTCATAGCTCGATCCTGCGGTGTTTTCGTGGTAGTGCTATTGCACATGTTTCTGAAGTGGCTTGAGGCTTCCAGATCGGTCTGGGTTGTGCGGGTATATCTTGCTCCCGTCCTGCTCATATATATTTCTACTGGTCGGGAGCTAACCTCTACGACACGAGGCTGTTCAAGTCCCATATCTGCGGGCATAAACGCGAAATAAGCAGTGCGCGTCCGGACATCTCCATCTTTCATGTCCATTCCATACCGTGTTTTCAATCGCTCGATGTCTAAAATTTCTGCGTCTTCGGGAGAAGATACGCCGCCTACTGCTCCCTTGATATCGTTTAGAGTCATTGTATCTTCCGTATCATCCATAACGTCTCCCCATATCGCGGGTGTATGACCACGGTTCCTACGACCTCTCTCCATTTAATTAGATTGTATCACGAAATGATTCAGCTGTATGGCTGTTAGTTTTTGGCGTACAAGGCCAAGTACGCAAAGTCGCGAGAGAGGTAATAGCTTTTTGCACAATAGGAGGGCGTATATCACGAGATCGGTTGTTCTTGAATAATTTCTCTGTTTAGATGTGTGATTCTGAATTTCACCTCACGTTCTTGGGATTTGGGATCATAGCTATATCGAGCTTCTTTAGTACTATTCAATACATTTTTGTGTGCATTCATCTCAATTTCTTTCTGTATAAATAGATGAAAATGAATTTTCCGGACGTTCTAGTGTACTGAACTCGTTCGGCTTCTAGAGAAATCTGAAGTGAGTCCTTGCCTCGCGACTCTCCCCACCAGAGACGAAATGGGAATGGGACAGCATGGCGATGCGATGATAAACAGACACAGAGCTCGATCGAGAGACACTAAATAACAGCTGCACCATCAACTCTGTCTCGCGATCATATTTTTCCTTCATTGTACAGTAACATGCAGTCCTAAAGATGCTGCTCCTTGGATGGGAATACCTCCACTGCTGTCTATTCTTACGTGAGTAGATTGACGAAAGTATCACATTATGTTCTCCGAGGAGTTGTGGTATTATTCGAGCAAAATGAGTATGACGGTCACAAAATTTGCACCTTCGCCTTCTGTGATGTTTGCCCTGACTGCTCGAGTTGACACAAAATCATTCCTCAAGCCCTGAGTTGAGCGTCTCAGAGAAGTGCAATACAGATACAGTCCGCTTTTAGACATCAATTTGGATTGTGATCAAAGGGAGTGACCTTGCAGATACTCATATTTCACCATGAATTCCCTTATCGGTCAAAGGCAATGAGACGTAACTTCTCATCTTCAAATGCTAAGTGACTGACCAATCATTCTCATAAAAGCTATGATCTCTGTTGCTCCTGAGATTTAATATCTACATTCATTGAACGTCACTTAGATCATCAGTCTCGGATAGAATTTGACTTCCGGTCATCCTGTTTCCACTATCTTTATGGAATGTTTATGTCCATTATCAAGTTTGAGAGCTCGCTTGGATGCTTAGCTCTAGAAGTGAAAACTTATCCCCATCAGTGAGAATAGTATGTAGAAGGGAGTGTGTTATTTAAGCTTCTGGCTGGATTTGTAACTTAGACTTGGCAAAATTCTGGGTCGAGAAACCATTTGTTATATCCTAAACTCAGACATCCAACTGACTATATTTTTCAGAACATTGATTGAGATTGAATTTCACGTCACTTGTTATTGGATCTTTCCTATCTTTATTCAACTCTAAAGTAAGTAATGAATGTCACACTTTGATTCAGCTCATGAGTATATTCAACTCAACAATATTAAGGAACGGAGATGGATTATTTATAAATCTATGCATCAAATTCCTCTATCTAATCGTTTAGTTTCGCTGATAACTAAATGGGTTAAAACCTTTAGAAAGGAATGATCTTTATATAGCAATCACCCTATAGACTGAAGCTCATCGTGCACAAAGCATTCGAAATAGGTTTGAGGGTTTTGCTTTCTCGTAGAGAAAGCATTGTAATCGTGTAGAAAATTTTCCACAAAATTTTTTTTGTTTTCTCAATTTACACCCTCTTATGATTCACCAA
>JAPYYZ010012242.1:0-12142 GCA_030522705.1 Eretmocerus eremicus | reverse complement strand
CGATTCAACGTATTTTCCCATGAAATCGCCCCTCTCGGTTGATCGCTTGTCTCGTTTTCAAGGAAATATTGATTATTCAGCACGGTTCTCGTGTCAATGGAGATCAGCGGCTAAATGCGAGCGAATAGATACAGCGCAGCATAGAAATGCTTCCAATACAGTCGGTTAGAGAGCGGAGATGCAGAGTCACGAGGTACGCGTGACCAGCGATTCGATCCGCAGGGACCGCCGCGCTCTCGTGCAATCGCTGCCCGATCGAACGACGTTTAGAATTCAAAGCAGAGATTACGATAGTTAACTCTCGATTAACAAAAGGCCGACTCTGGGCTTACAATTCGAAACATTCGCCCAATGTGGACCCATAATGGCACGGAAAAATCTATCGTTCGAGGGAATGGAAAAATTTGTGAGAAAGAGGTCAGCATGGTAAGGTCTCATTTTGCCCTGGTCGAACACGAATTCAACAGATCTCTAGATCGCTGAAGTTAGTTAAGAAACGGCGCTAAATTGGCACAGAGCGATGCGAGAATAGTGTTCTGGGGAGAAAGAAAATTGCGCGGTTAAAGCAGTTTTTTGCGCACTTATTTAGATTTCCTAGAGGTAATGAATAAATTGGTTCTGTTGTCGAGGTAAACGGTTTGTTGAGTTGTACTCTGCATGATTCATGAGGTGAGAATACGTTGAAAACAGACTTGAGTTCTTAGGAAGCACCTGTAATATTCGCTATGAATTTATGTCGACTGATATTTTGAATTTGATTTTTGTTTTATGAGATGAAAAATCCCCATTTGAGTAAAATCTTTTTCGCCCTCTTTCATATTCATTTTTCTTCAGTTGGCTCAAATCGTACTACCTTATACCTATATCAGAGATGAAACTACTTATACTTTGAATTTCCTTAGCTCCAAGCTTTGAAGCGGAGCCAACTCCGGAGGAATAGAAAGAACTCATAACAAGAGTAAATCTTTTCATTCTCATCAGATGCTTTGTGGAAGATGCATTCCTTTTGCTGAGCTCGTAGAAACTTTTTCGTGTACGTCCTTTTCAGAACTCCTGCCTGCTTTTTCTTTTTTTTTTTCGCGAGCATGCATCAACTTTGAATATGAGTGAGAATCTTCGGAACATGCTCAAATAAAACACTATCTTTCACGTATCAAGAGGTCACAGTGATAACATTTCATCATTCCCAATTTTTCTCTTTTCTTAAAGTTACGCTTATAGTTAGTAAATTCCAAGAACTATCATAACATCGTCTGAAGCACAAGGATATATATTTGTGATCTTAAAACTAGTTTGATTGACCAGGAGTATTGAGACTTCCCAATCAGCGAAATCTGTGATACTGCTTTCTAAGCGACTTTTGTTAGTTCTTCCCAAGCAACTTTTTTCTCGTTCCACTCGATTCGAGAGGAATTTTCCCCATCCAAGGCTTTGAATGGAGTATATCCTACTCGATTCAAATGTAATGAGTCGAAAGTCACTCGATCTGATATGCTAGATTCAGGAAATTCTGATCCCTCGAATATAGAACAACTGCTGACCAATACCTCGCGTCCCGCCACCTCTCCTATTATTCTTGTGTTTCGTTAAACACTTCTCGAAATCGTTAAGTTCTAATTTGACACCCGAGACCCACTCGTTTCCATTGAGGTATACTTTATCGCTGCCACCAAAATTTTTTGATACATTCTTTTTCCCTGCGTAGCTTTGGAATTCTTTGAAAAATGTGCATAGGCATTGACTGTTGGTGGATAGGCATACAGTCATAGAGCACGTCAAGGTATTCGCCGTGGCTCGCGGTAAAGACACTTCCTCTCTTACGGAGAAAATTACATCGAGTGCTTTTTCAAAAAAATGCTCTTGAAAAACAAATTGGTTTCTCCCAAACATCATAGAGAATCCTACGTCGGATGCCCATTAAATGAATGTCTCTACTGAACATGCTCCTGGGATTTTTTTTCGGCTTGTTTCCATTTTATGAAGTTTTTCATTGTAGTCTCATAACTTTTTATCTGTGTGAACATTCTCAGTCGAAAATTCTCCTCCAATCGTTGTGTAGTTGTCAAATGATGTACTGTTACAAGCCCATAGATGCAAATTTTTCTCAAAAATATTATTAAGCAATGACTCCTTAACGCCGGCACCTTTTGATCTACTGTTAGGTATTGAAACATGTGCAACTGTTCGTCTTCTGTTTGCAATGTCAATTCTAGAGCCTGCAAATTATTTGTCAATGCTATTATCTGGATAAGACCATTGTGCAGTGAGCAAAACGCGATCGAGGAAAAAATGATTGAGAAATGACCGCGTGCAGTTGCCTGAGTCAAACGTAATTCATTTTTCCCTCAGTCAGAATTTGTTATAGTGCCAGCTACGTTAAATTCTCAACCATTCCTATGTCACGCATTATAACATGAAGTGTGGGATATTTAAAGGAATAGGAAATTCAAAGGAAATCCTGCACGATGCGTTTGAAAATTTCATTTGGGCGTACTTGATGAGGACTCTACAAAAGAATCATTGATATCTCACAAAACAAAAAAAAACATGATTCTATGCTTCGCGAATAAACACGCTCAAGCAGCTCCTCTCGCTGATTCCCGATTTTTTGTTTCGCGAGCCGATATGCCGAGGGAGGATTCGAATTCACGCCGTCTTCGGTGTCATTGAATCTTTCGCTCGTTGGGATCCAATGGCCTTATTGGCTCGATACGCAGGTAGTGGAGGAGAGAGAGAGGGAGAGAGAGAGAGAGAGAGAGAGAGAGAGAGAGAGAGAGAGAGAGAGAGAGAGAGAGAGAGAGAAACGCAAAATGCTCAGAAACAGGATAGCCAGTTCGATCAGTCATACTTGCCTGTTTGTATTCGTGATTTGGAATCGGTAAAGATCAAAATTGATAACGGAAATCACAAGATGGTACGAGGACCGCGATCGAATTATCGAGCGCACACTTCGATCGTGGTCCAATTAATCTCTCTTACGAATGCGATTCCGACGTTTTTTTATGTTTTCTATTGTGATCCTATCTCAAGCGTATTATGTATAAGCTCCTCCCTCAGCCTATTATGAAAACCTAGAGTGAACTTTGAAATAAATCGTACTATTTATAAGTGTATATCTCTGACTCGTGTTCTTAGTCTATCCTCATTCCCACAACCTCAATAAGATGGAACTCCATTCAGATGGGCATCAGTGATTCTAATCCTGACTGCATATGCAGACATCCAATCTTGATGCCGTCGATGCATTGATTTCATTATTATCTCCTAATTCAATTTATTCTGAATTTCGTAAAGACTGTGCCTGTTTGGCTATGAAATTGGAACCATTTGTTAATCTGGAATTTGATCACTTAAGTACCTTTCTGAGCTGTCCAAGTTCAGCAAAATGATTGCAGTGCATTGCAGTGACATTCCTGGGATAGTATTCTCACAACGCTATAAAGGCTTCTGCCGAAAAATGAGAATAAGTTTCCGTCTGTATTTCAAGATATTATGATTTGTTTCAATATGAAACGTATCAAAGCGGCGAAGCAGAAGGACTGTTTTTCGAATAATCGGGGTTTGTTTCTGAAATGAGACGTCTATCTTAGAAGAAAATAGCATCTTCAATGTTATTGATACGTTTTTTCCATATCAATCTGGAAAAATCGGGGAAAATCCAGAAATTTTCCTAGAAATTAGACGGAAATATTTCCTCGAGAACAAATCGCAAATGAAGTTTTGTTTTCGATTATTTATATGAAAACCGAAAATTTTCCAAGTCTCCAATTTTGTCAGTTTTATTGATATTTCTCGTAGAAGAATAATCTGTCCAGGCCTGGAAGTAAATTGTGGAGTGAGCAGATTAATTTGAGTAGTCTCGCATTCCACGTACTTTGCGAAACAAATTATTTTCATTGCCATTTACTTTCAACTCAGTACATATTATTATGAGATTCTACGCACTTAACTGGCCCCGAGCAGATCTCGAGATGAGTGAAAATACTCGCAACCTTTTTTTTGTCCAAATATACCTGATGCCCATTAATCGTAACCATTTGAATCTTTGCTATTCATTGGGAATAATGGCAATGAAATACTTTTGGGTGATCTCGCGAGATCGACCTCAGACCAGCATCTACCTTATCAAAGTCACGTCCAGAATTCCGTCCGATGTCTCTTGGGACGCCCCAATTTCGCTCCTCTTGACCGAAAGTGAGAGATACCTGCCCAGCGGCTGCGGCGTCTTCCAGCCGAACTCAAAGCTCCAGGGTACGTATGCCATCTCAACTCAGCTGTTGAACCTCTTGAGCCACGGCCGCAACTTTTTCCTCCAGCCCAAGGCACTCGTTCCGATTCGAGTCTGACCTGGACGACTTGAAGCTCGCAGACTAGAAAAAGAAGAGGAGACGCGCAAGAGGCGGCGAGAAGCAGCGCATCGGAAATGAAAGAAGAGCAAGCATAGCTGCAGACGCGGCGTAACACATAGCTATCCGGATAAGTAGCGCAGCGCGTGATGCACTTTTCGCGCTCGGCGTAAATTTTGCGCTCGGCTCTCTGTGTGTCAGCGTTACGCGAGAGAATCGAGAGGCAGAAAAAGGGTCGGAGCGCCGCTCGGGTAACGGAACCGCGTAGTTATGTGACGTCGTCAGGGCCGGGTTCAATTATTATTATCTCTTATCTGGTGGAGCTCGCATGATCTTTTTCATCAGCCGTTCAAATAGCCCGCAGCGCCGAGGGGCGTCCAATCGACGTGACCCGGTCTCGCGCGCGCAGTATGCCGCTCATTTTTCTTCGCGCCTCGCTCGAGTACCCAACGAACGACTCCCGTCTACTTATATCCAGGATGAACGTTTTCCGCGGTATTGTGAGCGCTCGGCGATCAGGGAGTGCCTCGAAGCTCTGCGTATGTATAAGTGTAATATCGAGGCCCGAGGAGATGATGGGCCCGTCGCGGGTGGCGCCGAGGAGAGGCTCATTGCGCAAACTCGCCGTAATGCAGCGCTCGAATGGATGGTGGTATTTTGCAGTGGGCGGTTCGATCGTTCGATGCAGGTTCGGATGGCGCTCTCTTCTCGCTATTTGAATGGGATTGTGCAAATCTCGATTCGTGATCGAGGCGATGGGAACTCGGCCGGGAATTCAATCGGGTTTGGATTTTTTTTACCGATGCTGGGGCGAGGGAGATTGATATGAGAATGGGCCTTGTTGGACCGTTACGGCGTGGCTATGAAGTATTACGAGCGCCGGATTTTGTAATTCAATTTCTTTGTAAGTATTGGCCGAATCACGTAATGAGAATGAGAAGAAACTCATCTCCTCGTGTAACATTGAGTCGATTTTTGGTTGTGCCCATTCAGAAGACGATTCGCTCCCGACTTTCAACATCTAAGCAACCGTTGAGGTGGTTTACTCAGCAAGACAGAGGTAGATATGTGTGCTAGAGAGACAGATTCCACTCCTGCTACTATAAAAGCTATATCTCCAGAATGGATCAATCAATCTGGGTGACAATTTACGTGCATGCTTCTTAAGGTGCCTCCTCGCTCCTCGTCTCACGTTCGTCGAATTTTCAACGGGTTTGTATGAACGCTATTCAAATAAATTGCAATATCTCCTAAGAAAGACGATCAGTTTACATGAAACTTCGCAAAGTCATTCGTCTTACAAAGGTCAACAAGCATGTATTTTTCCAGATTTGACTATTTATTTTTTCTGGATATATTTGAAGAAAATGTTCAAATCCTTATCTTCCCCGTGTTAATTTCAAATTTTCGATGATTAATAACTCAATCCACAGACAATCAAATGAGTGGAAAAAATTCGAGAATTCCTCAAACAGCAAACATTTGAAGCGTGCTAAGTTTCAGAAAAATCGATTTGTATTTGTTTCAACGAGTGAACCACTCTGATGCAAAAATGGAGCGCCGTTCATAGGATATCGAGAGACCTGCTCTTATTATCGCTCCTCTTTATCGTTTTCTTTTCTCAAGATTTGGATCCATCTCGTAATAACATTAGTTTCCTCTCTCGCTCACCCAGGAGAACTTTTCATCTGGATCAAACTAAGCGGAGCAGTTTCCCTGAGAAAGAAAAGTCTCGGCGAGCGGGAGATGGAGTGATAAAGAGGGAGAAACGAGGCTGGAGTATAGAGGAGAAAAAAAGGAAGAAAACGGTGCAAGAAGAGTGCTGCGGTTATCGATAGAGTGTAACTTTTACCCGAGCCATTTCACTTCTGTGCTGTAATCGGAGAAGTTGAGTGCTGCTTGTCGGTGTAGCTATCGTAATATCGTGTAGCGTTTACTCCTAAAATATGAAGTTTGTGAGAAATACGCCGGCGAGGGCGAAGGATTGTGAAATCCCTCGCGTACTTTATTCCACGTTAATTAAAAAAGTCAACTTCCGCACGAATCAAATGATTGTAACCTTTAAAGAAGTCAATCGGCAAAGAATTTCGAGTGTGGCTTCATACTCCAACGATGAGACGACGATTTTTCCTTGCGAGCGATGCTCATCTCACAGCTTGATAATATCCTGACCTCTCTTTCCTGCAGTACAATCTATCCACTGTGGAACTTCTTGCAGTGCAAGAAATTCTCGTCCAATCAGCCAAAAAGCATAGGAATATCGTTGAGTGAGGGTGTTTGCGGGAGTGCACGCATAGGCTCTCGCAGAGTCAGGCGTTGGTCTGAGTAGTCTCGCGGGCGCAAGTGCGAAAGCAGGCGTGTCCGAGTGGCTCGTTTTTGCACAGCTCGGCGGCTAGAGAGCAGCGGAAACCACTCCTTTTTCCAGAGCAGAGAGTCTGCTCTCCCCATTCATAATCTGCTCTCCCGTGCTCTCTGGCGCTCTCGCGTGCTCGCCGGGGCGCTCAATAGGCCGGAATTAACGCGCGTGGCCGCTGATTAATGCGCCCGTATCGCTTCTCGCGCCGATCGATGCCCCTCCGATTCTCCTCTCCGCTCCGCCCTCGTCTTTTTATTTTCAGTTGGACCTCCCCTCTGGCCCTCTAGTGTACGCCCGGGCCGTATTTCTCAGCGTCGAGAGGGAACTGCACCTCGGGGGAGAATTTGCGCTGAGCAAGACGAGTGCGACTCCATTTTCTCGGGAGCTATAGGATAGATACACGCCGGCTCCCTAAATTTGCCTAGGCTTATCTGCCTCTTCGTCCTGCTCGTATGTGGCGAAGCGCCGAAGCAAATGGATCGGGAGCCTCGGTCGCGCGGAAACGACTCCCTCGGCTGTTTTCCGGATGCGAGCATTTTTCAAACGGAGCTTCTGCCCGTCTAGCATCCGGTTGGGCGAGGGATGGATATTCGGAGTATTGGACGGATGATTGAGCAAGCGTTTGAGGCTTTGGTGAATATTTCGATTCGTCTTCAACGTGTGTGCTGGTTTGCATCGATAAACAGCTGAAAATTGATAACTCGACCGTTGCAAGGGGTGGATCAAAGAGATGAGATGACGCAGGCGAGACACACGTGTCTCTCGAGCAGTCGTAAAACTTGCAGCCTCCTGCGGGCCTTGCGGTCGCGAAGCTCGTTCAATTAGAGCCGAGTCCTCGCTCTCTCTATTCGCGCCGCGCTACGAGTGGTCTCTTTTCATTCCTCGCTTTCATTTGCAGACCTGACGTATGATTGCGACTCTTACGAGCTATCCACTATACTGCGATTCTCGTTAGAGATCGACGATTGTCAGTGGTCACCTAGACATTGCGTGCAACTGCAATTGAATACATTCCTTTTTCTTTTCTTTATGTGAATATTGATCTTCATTGATGATCATTTCGATGCCGAGTGTTTCCAATCTCTTTCAATCTTCTGATCTTCCCCATATGGGTGTACGAACTGGCGCATCTCCTCTTTTGATTTGAAGATGTCACAAACGAGCAGGATCTTGATATGTAATTCTAATTTTTTTACTAACTCCATTTTTTTAGGCTTTTGAGGCCTATAAAGAACAGTTCGAATAAAGATTCATTGAGATCTCTCGACTACGATCGGCTACAATATCGGCCAAACTTTGCAAAATTCCAGCGATTATTGGAGAAGAAAACGAGCTGGAGATGCATCATAATTCTCTCTCCCCGATGATATTCCCACAGGGAGAGAGATCCGAGTGATTTATCATTCATCGCTTTGAAAGAATTCTCGTTAATTTTCTAGCTCAGAGCAGATGGAAGAAGTTGGTATTTGTGATCGTCCGCTCGGCTGCGCTCAAACTTTCTCAATTACCTGAATTCTTGTGCGCTAATAGATTGTTCTTGTTTCACCAGGGCAGGACCTGAGGGTAACCTCCATCGAAATTCCTCAAGTTCCTTCGGAATTAAGACAAGACACGCTACAGGGCTTTCAAAGAAAATTTTCAACTCTCGGCTCAAAAAGAAGTGAGAATTGAGTCATCCAATCTAATTCAGAATCCCCTGGATTTGATATAAAATATCTGAGATCATTCTCCTGGTGAATCTTGTCAAACTGAGTAATGTGTATTCAGTAGTTTTCACCGGAGATCGGATGAAGATTGGTGAAGAATCGTAATCTGCAGCAAACGAAGGGCTGCGATACTGGCCTGCGGAAAGTATGCGCCGACAAGTCTCTAGAGTCTGGGGGTAGCTCATCGTGCATTATAAGACTGTTTTCATTATTTTCTCTATCTCATCAAATTTTAACTTTATCACTTCTTCAGTCACAAGATACAATCCACATAGTGACTTTCTTTCATCCAACGAGTCTACTCATACACCAGGAATTTCAACCTCATCAGACTCAATTCAGCCCGTCTTGGCCTTTTTGGCCCACGCCAGAGCCCCTCCACGGTGGCGCTCGTTAATAACTAGCCTTTTTTCCTTGCCACCGCTGCATGCAGTAATATAAGTATACCAACAGCGACGGTTCGGGCTCGCAAATAACGCGGGAAACTAATTAGCCGCGCCGCCTCGTTGCGGCTCCTCGGTGCGGGCGTCGCGGAAAAAGGAACCGCGCAACTCGGGGGGAGGAACAGCCCAGTGGTGGGGGGGGGAGGGAGGGGGGGCTTGTCGCGTCGCGATAAGGCTCGATCGCACGAGTGAAGCGAGTTAATCGCCGGATGCCGAATCCAGTTTGCGCAGAGTCGCTGCCCTCTCGCATAATTAAGCGAGAGAGCCGCCGCACACGCACCTGGCGCGCACTAGCCCTCTCTCCCCCGTCCCGTGCGCGCCCCCGCCCCCCTCGCTCTCTCTCTCTCTCTCTCTCTCTCTCTCTCTCTCTCTCTCTCTCTCTCTCTCTCTCTCTCTCTCTCTCTCTCTCTCTCTCTCTCGCGGGACGTCTCGTGGGCCGCGCGAGCCGCTATGTAAGCACACTGGGTCGCACTCTTACTTTCCGCAGGCCCCCGCTACATACATATGCATCGCGAGCCGCGGCTCGGATTTCTACCGAGATTTATGCATTTGCCGTGAGCGATTTTTTTCAACGCGGGTGTAGCTGGTTGTCTCTTTGGGCTGTCGGGATTGGAGAGCAAGGAGAGCGCAGTTTTCACCAGTTTTTGCATGGGATACTGGGTCGCATCGAGTTTCGTAGCTTGATTCCTGAGAAAGCTGAGAGAGTAGAATTTCTCACTGAAATTCGCGTAAGTGTCTCGTTCAAGAGTGACAGTCTTGAGGGAACCCTAAGGGTATTTTGCTTCCGCAGTTCTCAAAAGTTAAAATGGCTTATGAAAAATCTTACTCTGCGACTCGCGACTCAATTTCGAAGTTTCGACGTTCACCACAACACGATTGCCACCATTTATATCAACACGTCAGTATCGAATATCAAGTTCTCACGCAATACCAGTTATAATAACACAAACTCAAAAATATACTCAGTACTGAATTTTCAATATTCAGAATCATTTTTTCATAAGATGATCAATTTGATGAGAATAAATCGACGCTAAGTCGACTGAGAAGAAAAAAATTGTTGAGAAAACACTCAGCAGCGGTACATGCAGTTTCAGTAGTAACAGACGTGTTGGGTAAGACAACGTTAATCAAGACTGCGTGGTCTGGAAACCAACCTTCGTGTAATCTTTTCAAAATGTTATCGTCAAAAACCATGTTTCACTCTAATTATACCCTCCACTTCCTCTTACATCTCGACTTTTTTTTTTTTACAATCTGAGTACTCCAGAGATAGGGAAAAAATTGTCGGAGGTCGTAAAAGATCAATCTCGATTCAGAGCCCGACTTAGCTCCTCTTTCAAAGTAAGGATCAGGAAAAAGGGGTTACTACCATCCGAAGCGGAGTACATTTTTCGCGAAAGTCATTTAAAGTTCTACGCCAAATGCATACGAATCGAGTGTAAGACTCATTCCTCTTCGCGCTATGCCGTCTCGAGCAAAAAAACCTTCGCGCCTGCAGGCGTTGCCTGCGCGAGCTGATAACAAACACCACTGGCGAGCGCGCGATAAAATCTCAATGCCAAAAAATGAATTGCCCCGAGACGTAGTCGAGCTGTGCCTCATATACTTGGCCAAAGTTGGATTTCTTTCTGGCTATGTTGGCGGCTCTCCTTGCAGTGCACCAGCCGCTCCGAGTGTGTCGCTCAGGTCGTATCGATTCGAGTCAAGATTTTCAACGACATGCGAGCCATACGAAGTAGCCAAGACGTGACGACGGGTCACGATACAAGTGCGATGACGACGACGATAGCCTCTCTTGCAGAATGCTCAGGGCTCCCTCTTCCTCGAAACTATCAATTTGCTGTTTGGGCTTGTTGCACTCTGCCGGACGATGTACTTCCTTACGTATGGGGCCTTTGAGTTTCCTTATTGATGATATCCACCTAGTAGCACTGTGCAAATCAAGACGAAAAATGAAAGTGTCACCAATCATGATTTTCTTTCGTCCCATGTCGGTACATGAGATTTTGGACATAGTGATTCGATTCAGGCTTTCTCCGTCCCTGGTAGAAAATGCGAGATGGCCAGAAATCGGATATAAATCGCCGATTTCTGGCCAGTTAGACCAGAAATTGGCCAGTTTTGGCCCATTTATGGTCAATTCTATTTCCATTTTCTACTAGGGGTTATGTGGCTATTCGAGGTCTCCGATAATTCATTCAATAGCATTTGTAACCATTTTTATTTCTCGTTAGAGTCGAGTATATTTGTTGATGATGTTCCAACTCTGAATTTCTGTCACTTCCAACAGTAATGGTCGGCACAAAAGACTGCAAAGTACATCTGTAGAAACGCACGTGCTAGGCGAAGCGCCAACTCACTCCGCGTTTGCATGAGTCGAGATTGATTTCACGCCTCGCGGGCGGCAGACGGACGATGACGCCCTTGCAGAACCATTAATCAGCTTCCCCATGAAGAGACGCAAGCACAGCGCCGCGCCTCGAATAATGAGAATATGGGCATTGCGATCCCGACGCAGAAAAGGCGTTTCACTCGATAGAGAGGCTCTGCTTTCTGCTTGGTATCGAGGGGAGGTAATGGATATCCTGTCATCGAAATACACAAGATTTGTGCCATTTTCATCTTTACTCCCGCCTATTCGCACCTTTTTTTCGTTCTAAAATTGGAAAGCGTGGGATCCGCAATAAATTCGCTATTCTATGTCTAGACTACTTTTTAGCGAATGCAATCAACCACCTTGTACTTTTTCTTCTGAGAATCACTCTCGCTTCATTTTGGCTTGAGTTTTATAAAGTCTTACACGCAACCAATTTGTTCAAACACCTATATCGGAACGTGATGACGTTTATGGTACTTACTCTTTCGCCATTATATTACATTGTCTTCTAAAAAAATTTCCATTTGGTTCTTGGGACATAAGTAATATTCAACAAAGTATTCGAGAGCTTTGATGTATCGATTTAGGTCGACCCGAAAAATAAGTGCACTGTGGTGACTATTATTAGAATTTCGCCAACTATTGTTTCCAGAATATTCACGAGGGCCCAATTGTAACTATGTAACCTGGAATAGGGACTTGATCGAGAAGCATCAAGAACAGGTCGTTCTTACATACAGAGATTTAGATGTCATCAGTCTTTTATGAAGCTGAAAAAGAGAGAATAAATGACAGAGAGGTGGGTTAGAGACAGCACAAAGGGAAATACACAAAGCAGAAGCGAAAAAAGGAGGAGAACAAAAGCGGTCGCTACTGGCTAGCTTAATTCGTTCAAACGAGTTGTGGACGCG
>JAPYYZ010012240.1:0-10455 GCA_030522705.1 Eretmocerus eremicus | reverse complement strand
AGGTGGAGTTGAATGCCGAAATGTTTTTCTGGGGACATCGTTCCGGGAGACGTCGTTTTCATCCTTCATGTACAATTTTCGAACTTTCAAATACAATTTTGGACAATTCCAAATTAGGTACAAGAAAGATTACATGATCAATATATTTCTGATGTATTTCATGATCGTGTGTCAAATAATTTTGAGAATAACTTTAAAGCGTCAGGATTTACAATAGGTGTGGAGGCGAACTGAGCAAGTTGAGTTGAAAATGTTTACGACATCGATTGTTGCGAAGGAGTTGAAGCTCCAAATCTCAAAAATATAATTCGGATTTTATCTGTCCGGACAATTACGTGATGTCACGGGTTCGGAGCTGAAAATGGTAGACAAAACTGGCATAATTTTCGAGAATCTTCCTTTATTTGGCTTGGAAATATAACTTCAATTAACTGAAGACATTTTTTACATGAAAAGTCATTGGGGTCATTACAAAAACGTGAGAACAAAGCAAACTTCATATATATAAATATTCTATTATTTAATACATTACAAGCAAATTACATCGAGTTAATTGGTACGCTAATCAGAGCTCGGATTTCACATACCAACATACATGCAACGACTGAACAAGATTCTCATTCAATCGTGGAAGTACATGAATTATTTGATGAAAGTCGTCAAACTGACATCGTGTCTCAATCGACAGTTTTTAGAGTCAATCTCTCGTAGAAGCGGTTCTCTTTTTTTTGACTGAATTTTGTGTGAAGAATACAATCGGCTCGTTTTCTTGCTTGGAAAATGGAGAATTTTTTGAAAAATATATACTTCCTGGACATGCATGAGCAAATAATTTTGCAGCTCAATGAATGCGAGACAATGCTCTTTCTCGTCCAGCTAAGTAATTTCCAATAACGCTCGCTCGTCATATAATGTTTGCAATCCTGTAGAATAAAGGACACTCAAATAACCAAAATTGATCTCTTGTACTTTCTTGACTTGAAAACGGCTCACAATTATCTCAACGCAGTTGTTGAATTCACCAGAAACTCATTTGGGTGGGTGCATTCTTGCATCATCGTCTACTTTTAAGAATCTATCATGCTTGCAGTGCTTATCCGATCGCTTGCGTTCCGAAATTTTATCATAACAAAGTTCTTGCATACATTGGCGACAAAAAAAGTCTCCGATTTGCGTAAGGGCTTCCACATTCAGATGACCCCGGGCCAAAACAGCGTGAGTCGATTTCGGAATTGCAGCTTTCAGAAGGTTTTGGAGGTTTTTCTTTATCGGCGGTCATCTTTCGGTAAAATTCGTTTAGGACCATACAGATGGGCAAACTCTCGGAAGATGACCACCCCCTGATGAAAACAATAACCTTCAAAATGTCAAGTAGGTTTTTTTTGAATTTCTGAAACGGACTCATCGCTTCGGTCTGAAGCAGTCCAATTGTTCGTGAAAGTAGTTGGGAACTCTAAACTGATGCTACAAGGACGATATCTTGACGAAACGAACATATTCCCTATCGCTTAATTTATTGCAAATTCAAGCTCATTTATCTACGCAGGAAATCAGGTTCGGTTCCATCTACAGTTCACTCATGACGATTTCGTCTGAGGATGAAAGATATCGCGCTTATACGTGGTTCTTTCCAATGTTTATGGCTATTCACTTGTATTCGATGAAGTGAGTCTCACACATCGATATCATTGAATATTAGAAATAATGACTTGTGTGGCTAATAAACTAATGTATCCAATTATGTGTAGAAATGGAAAACGCATGGCTACTGTGAGAAAGTTGATGGGCTCTACAGCAGTAACTTCACGAGGTCATATTAAATAATAGCATAATCTCTAATTTTTCCCACGGGGTGTATGTACAACATAGTAATACTTGACGTTGAAAATAATTCTACATAAATAATTTGATATCCTATAGAAATTCGATTTTTTATCTCGTCATACGAGCTGGGCGACGGATTTATGTTATAATAATTATTATCCAGTATACTCGTACTCAAACCGAATGGACTATTACAAAAAACAAATGAAATTTTCGACAAAGTGGATGCTATTTATGATCTGGGCAGATAGATGTTAAAATTATCCACTATTTTAATACTTTTACATTGAAATGAAAACCAAATTCATAATGGAAATGATTGTTGGAAGGGTGTTGTGATCTTTTTGTGATTAATGAATATTTGCTGCCTCCAAATTGTTCAGTAATGTGAGTTACTCATCTTGTAATGTAATCGGTCATTCAACAGATATGTAGCAATTTTTTTATTACTTAATCCATGTGATTTGATGTCTATGACATTGGTGATTTCTATTCCATCCAACACACTCAATGTTGACTAGTATCTGACAACTTTCAACTTCTTGAGGCCTCAAAGGTGATCCTATATTTTCGAATTAGGCTCGTTTTACGAGTAATAAATCGCTTTTTTACGTGTTTTATCAATGCAGAAACTGTTATTAGAAGGGGGGGGGGGGAATTGCGTACAAATGATGTGGTCCGTAAAAGTTCTGCAGAAGAGGGTGGTTGGGTTGCAGCCTACCCGATTATCTTGCTCAGAATCGTTGTTTCTGTATCAAGCCCCTCTTCTGTGGAGCCCCTCAATTCTAATATTGGTTATTAGTGATTTTTGCGGAAAGATGGACGATTTTTCATTACGTTGGCTCAAAACAATTTTCTCAGAAATCCTCATAATCATGCACTTGATGACCCGTTATTGATAAAAAAATGAGAGGTCACAGATGAATAGATGTATTCCTTAAATGTGATCCACTGATCTCATTGGTTTTTCCTCTAATGACGATTTTCATTAGGAAGGCCCAACTATCGAATTAAGGACCGGTGCGTATGTACTCTGAATATGAATATGTATCCTATTACATGGCGAAACCAATAAATGGAAGAAAGATTCAGGAGCTTCACATAACAACCTTGCCTATATATGACCTTTAGACTAATTATTACACACTCAATTTGGCCATGATTACTGTATGGACGAAAATGCTTTCGCTTACAATTAGTTCGTTTGGACTTACTATGCTCCATCGATCTTGTTCGAACTTGCAAATGGAATGATGGCCACCATCATTTTCCGAAGTAAGGGACAAACTCTGTCCGTACTTTGAACTAGAAAAGACAGGGGAAAAGTGCTCATGTGAACTTTTGCGGATCAATCAAGTGCCTTAGGGTGCCCGACGAACTTTATGATCGAATAAACAAATCACGATGGATCCTCTACAACAATGGTCTTATTTGCTCTAATACGGAGCTTTGTTAAAATAGTGTGTAATGCATTGTGGAACCTAAGTGAGGAACTGTAGCGATTGAAGGTAGGCTCGATTGCGCTCGACGTTTCTCAGTCTATACGCTGTGTCAGTAAGACCTTACCGACACAGTCAAGAAAATGAAAAAACGCACCTCTTACGTCAATCTTCTATTTTCCTCACTCTCAACCTTAAAGGAATAGAACACATACTGAACAGGATTAATGAAAACATCTTTGCCAAGTGAAATTATATCCAAAGTCACCCCGATCCTGCTCTCCACACTATAACAACAATCCTCCTCACCATCCGAAATCCCATTGCCGATCCGTCGCCCGACCTCTCGCTCACGCGTCATCTCTTCCTCCCGCCGATACGGATCGTCGCTGCACCAGGCGTCCTCTAGCTAGCATATCGTCGCGCATCTGCGCTTGAGCATCCTCCCAGAGCAGCCTCTGTCTCTCATCCGGCAGTTCATTGGGCTCGAGTCCCTCGTCGTCGTCCTGGTTCACCAGGGCGCTCTGTTCGTTCGTCTGTCTCGCGTCCTCGGGCGCCAGGAACGGCTCCAGTCTGGCCGGCGCGCTCGAAATCCCACCGCTGACACCAAGATTGGTCTGGGCGCCGGAGAGACACTTGGCGCGGTAGTCGTCGTTGGCGGGCTCGTCGTCGGGGCTCGGCCTCCTGTGGCAAGAGTCGCACAGGGTGTCGGCGTCAGGTCGGCAACGGCGAGCCTCGTATAGGCCAGGCCCACAGCGGGAGCAGATCCAGCAGGGTTGGAGGCCGTGATGGGGCGAGTAGGTTATGCCGGGCTGGCATTCGCCGCAGCGGGTGTCGCGGCCACGGGAGCAGCGCTCGAGGACGCCCCAACCAGGACCGCAGCGGCTGCAGTGGGCTTCGCCTCGGTGGTGACGCACTCGTCCCGAGCACTCCTGCACCTGGAACAGGCAATCCCAATGTATTTTATGGTTGTGGTGGGTGAGAACATGTCGGGTTTATTTCCTTCTGAAAATAATTTCCTGGGATCTCATGGGAACCCACTGGGACCTGAGCGTTTGGGTAGATTCTAGGCCAAAATGATTCCTGAGGCTGAATACCTGCGACCTGATTTGCAGATTAACTCGAGAGATGGTGCAGGGCCTTTGGCTCGTACGTACTCGGTCTTAGGAATGATATTGGTCTGGAATCTTCCTGAGCCCAGATTCCAGTGGGATTCAATGGGATCACAGGAAATTATGTTCAGCAGGATCGTGGAAATCGGGTGTAGATCGGAACCTATTCATGAAGATTGTTGAAAATTTCTGCGAATACTCAGTGCGCATTAGGTCGGAGTAACTTCAAGACTGGCTAGGCTCTGGTAAGTTGAGATAGGTAGGTAGCTCTCGTTTGTATTGTTCAGTGAAACCTTAGTGAATTACTATCTCGAAATTGCAAGCCCCCTTTCATCGCAGATATTTTTACATGTTCGTTTGATCTCCATTGGTTTTCGTAGAACTAAAAACTCAGGTAAATAATTGAGGGATATGTACTATGGACATCTGGCCAAAAGTCTTCCCCCTAAATTCTTCCCCCGGTACCGAATGTATCGATCTCGGGTGTTGAGGATTTCACCACGGTATACCGGACAGCTGATTCCTCACTCAAGTGGCGGAAAATAATTTATCAGGGAACATTTAATTATCAATGCTTTACCACAAAGAATTGATTACAATTACCAATCATACAGCTGTTCAAAAGTATGACTGAAGTATCACCATAGCTGACAGAGAAGACGAGAAATAATTACGCGAATATCTTCGCGAACTCCAAAACATACCACGGACAATGAGTATGGCTCGGTGATAAGTATAATAATTAAAGAATGAGAGAAGGATTAGAATTATGGAAAATCAATAATAATAAAATCCGCTATCCCGAGGCTTATAGGGTTATCCGTAGTTGTATCCCTCTATTCTTGCTGGTTTGGTTCAAGAAGATGTACACGTAAACAGTTAGGAATGAGTCCATCAAACAGTGAAACAAACTTCATTCCATTTAGATGACAGAACATTGATGACATGTATCTATCAAGACTCAAAATTGTTTGACCCTAAAAATACTAGATACCTCCCTGCACCGAACAGTTTTTGAAAGGCCGAGTTACCACCTTGCAAGCGCGCTTGCAAGGTCTTACTGTGTTATCACATTATTGCTCGTTTCGGAACTTTTTTGACAGTTTCTTTCAGTTCTCGTTAAGGCCGAAAAGAAATCTTTGGAATCCCATGAAATCTCACTGGGATATATTCCCATCGGATCCTATGATATCCTATAGGACCTTGTAAAATTCCATGGGACCCTTTGGGATGAAATCTTGGCATCTGGTGCGTTCTTCTGAGATCGCATATGACTTGATGGGGTAATGAGGGATCCTTTGAGATCCCATGTGACCTTATAGGGTGCCAAGGGACTCTATGGGATGACATCGGAATACATGCTGATTGGATTCCATGTGGTTTTACAGAAATCAGTGCGATCCTGAGAAATTTTTTTCAGCAGGAACTTCCCACAATTCCCTACTTGCAATCGCTAAGAGAGAGCATACTGCTAGTCTCTTTTTGCAGCAAATTTATATTAACAGAACCCATGTTTCAGTTCACTAAAGTAGAGAAACGTACACATTTCGTAGGAACAAAACTTTTTGTGCTTTTCATAACGAAATCCTATAGAGATCAGAATGTGAACATTATTGATCCCCAAAAGATTTGTCGACTTTCATTTCTTGCCAGGGATCATGATGTGCACGCGAGCCTAGTGTAACCAAAATTTGAGCATTGTATATTTTTTAGCATTGTTATAGCAATTCCTGATTATTTCACAAGAGTAATTTCTGATGGTAATCTATTTGAAGACTAATCATTCCCAGTTCATTCTTTTCCTCTTCGCAATCGCATTCTTATGGAATTTTGGTTAGAACGCTCTGGAACATCGAATCATTTTATGATCGAATACCGAAACAATTTATTCTTCCCCGTAAGGATTATTCTTCCTTTCGATTGCAGAATAATTTATTGCTATATACATCGTTGAGTGCGAGTATATAATAGTATTTTCTTACTGTCGAATCTCAACATCAAGCAGCACTCTGGAGCTTGAATTGATAAACAATCCTAGAGAGACGTGCTTGCACATTCATCGACCCTTGTATACACAGAAGCAGAAATGCAATAGTGGCTCTCGACCCCCTGGGGATGCTTGAAATTACTCTCGACATAGAGTGCGAGCTCTCCAGTCTCTCGGACTGAATGCTGGGAAGGATCCGTTCCATTTTGATGTAAACCAACGGGCGTTCCAATAGTCATGCTGGGACTCCGGGATGGATCTTTGCCCATGCAAATGTAAATAGTTTCGCACCCTGTCAGAGTCAAGATGGCATAATAATTCCATCGCTCTGGGTATGAATATTATTGAAATGTGGTGCTTCGCTAATTCAATCACCAAGTGGCTGGAAGTAATTCAATGAGCACTCGATCAGACGCGAAATTCACCGGAGCCACGTGCCAGGGGCCATTCACGCGAAATTGGACCGGGCAACAAAAACCAAAAACCTTCTAAACTGCAAGTACTGCGTACTTCATTCGACAGGGTGAATCGGTCGCATAATATGGCTCTTGCATATTTCCATTTGTGTATTTAGTCACATCATTTCGTTCAATAATTTTCAAATGCTGGTTTTCGATAACTATAAAAAAGATATGTCAATTTCTCTCGGAAATCCTGGACCATAGTCGAGTCCAATATCACGATGTTGACGCGTATTACAACTCAGCAGCGAGTGCAGATGTCCACCGATCATCGAGAGCTCATTACAAACCGATCGACATCGGTAATTCAACGAATTGGATCAGCCGAGGGTCGATCCAACATTTTCGCCATTGTTTGTCAAAACGCCACGACTGCAGTTCCACAAACCAATCTACATTACGAGCACACAAGTATAAGTAAGTGTAGCAGAGAACAGGTGCGGTCTGTCGACGAGCGCCAGCTGACTTTGCCAGAACGTACACCTTGCATACCACCCTATACACCACCCATCTTTTAGAAGCCCTTTTCAACGAGAGGTGCAACGGCCCTCGGTCGCAATACACTCGTTTCGATCGCATGACAGTGTGCCTCGCGCAATTTTCTCGCTCGCGCCAAATGAGACCCTTAGTTAGTATTGGTCCCTCCTTTTAGACTGGCGAGTTTCAAACTAGGAGTACACTCGCTGGGGATCTCAATTACGCGCGTCGGCTCGATCTTGTCATCATCGACGATGAAAGGAGCAAGAGTTCCTTGGGGAATTTATACTATCTTGCGAACTGCGCGACAGGAGCCGGGAGTTCATACTCAAAGGATGTATTCTCTCGTTGCGCAAGCGGAGTCTATTCTTTGCCACTGATGAGATGTATACCGAGAAACGAGACGTCTCAAAGCCAGAGATTCAATTTCACCATGTCTTGTTCAATCCTTTGATTCTATAGTGCTTTTGATGAAGAGGATACATACTGAGTCATGTATTTTGAATTCGTGAGTCCTCTGTTTTGGCAATTGAGACTATGGCTGTTGTTATATATTTGTGCGTAACATAATTGCTCCAGGACGATTGTTGTTAAAGGATTCAATTTCAATGGGTGTGCGGATTTGAACGAAACATTCGCAGAGTGACAACTGAATATCTGAAGTGTCGTTCCGAATGGAATTATACATGGTGTCGAGACATGGACAAATTTAACTATTTACCCAATGACATTTTGCTGTCATGCTCCAGTGTGAAATAAACATCGGATCAAAGTCAATCAGAAGGGATGAAAAATAAATGAACATACACAGCTGACTTGAAATACCCCTCTGTGTGAATTCTATCCTCAAGCATCGCTATTTATGGATTTAGATTCAATTTCGTCCTTTCTGGGTCGCACGAATCGATATTTACCGGAATTATTCACCAAGTGGGCCGAAACAAAGTGTGATTTTAGGTGAAGTTGGCCAATTTAATTATAATGCCGACTATCTCAGACACGATTAAACCCAGCCCTGATTCCTATCTCAGACACGATTAAACCCAGCCCTGATTCACTCTAGTGTATTATTGGATTACCAGATAGGAACTAAACTCGTTGATAATTGAGTCAACAGGGAATTGCGAGTTTCTAGAGAGGTGACCCAATAATATTTGGCCGCATCCGACGGAGAATAGTTTGAGTGTAGCGATGAAAATAGTTTCTGTAAGCTGATTCTTCCGAGAACGTGTGAAATCAATTAGGTCTCACTTGAATAATTCGATAATCATGCTAAAAGCACCAGTATTGGCAGTTTGGATGAAATTATCTGATCTGGCGAATATTTCATTATTATGAACGCGAATATCTGGATGGGATCGGATAAACTGGATTCAATCTGGACCATAAGATTTTAATAATTTGAATCATATTTTTGATAAATTAAATCTAATTTGGATCCTCTAATAATCCTTGATTGATTACGCGTATATCTGATGTGTGAAATATTTGAAGGGTTGCATGAAACAAAATGGTCCAGTAATCACACCTCATTAATTATCCTGAAGTGAATCCAAGATGAGAATCAAGAATGATTGAAGGTAATAAATAGAACTTCTTATTTCATACAATTATCTTTCGATACAATCGATTTTATCTTGACCAAGGTCGATCGGAACTTGATATTGATCTTGAGATAACGCGGATAATAGGAAATAAAAACCACTCATTCACGGTTGACCATGAAGTATTTGAATAACCATATCCAATGGTATCCACGCTGTCGCAATTATGGAGTTTTTGCTGCTTGTGATGGTTTTGAGTAACTCTCTACGTACAACGTACTGATTATTTTTTTTTTTTTTTTATTATTAGCTTTTATTGAACCTCATTGGAGATTATAAAGCAAATTTACAAATGATACATATAGAATGATATATGAACACAACTAGATCTGTGAGTTACATTCTTTGAGAAACGTGTGAACTATAGTACAAATAGTGATAGTAGGATTGACGAAAAGAACCAAGCTTGCCAGCGGAAGAGTCAGATCATTTTCTCGTTATTTTTCAACAAATGCAATTCGTTGATCGTCGTGAGTAGGACATTGCCAAAGAATATGTTCTATATCGTGAATATCATTACCGCATTCACAATTTTGATGGTTAATGTACCCTTTTCGTGCAAGTGAGTATGCCAGATTATAATAATTGATCTAATTCTATTCACCGTCGTTAGTATTTCTCGAGGAAGATTGATTTTATTGAACCAAGTTTTTGAGCTTCTATTATGATATCTTTCAAAGAATAACGTTCCTTTCAGCTGAGATTCAGCTTAAATCACGTCAAAGACCCTGATTTTTGATTCTGTTCGGAATTGCTCTGAAAGATCAGTATAAGGAATAGCAATTGCCTTATTTGGGTACTCTTCAGAAGCAAGCTTAGCAAGTTGATCTGCTCTTTCATTTCCAGTGATACCACTATGGGAGGGTATCCAATAAAACATGATGAAGGACTGATTGGGAGATTCTAGCTTGAAATATAGTGTTTTTCTCTTTATCTCCAAAATATATCTCCAAAATATAAAAATATACGTACTGATTACTCGCGACGTACAAACGATACCCTCACAAGACCGAGCACAAGGCCACATGCCTGACTCATGAATTACTCTTTCAAACGAGCTTTAATCAGAGTCAACGGTCGTATTCTATAAAATGCTCGAAATTTTTTTAGAAATGATGAAGCTCCTCGGTAAGACAGAAATATTCCAAAGTGAAGCGTTTCCAACGCATGATTTCTTCCCTTCTTGTACTATTTCATCAGTCCAACTGGTCCTTATGGCTTGGTATTAATTTCTCAGTTCAGTTTATGTAGATTTGTTTATGCTACTCAGATATATAAATTAATCGCAGACGAAGGCACATTATGTGACAAATTGATTGAATCAGCCTCCAGTCTCACTTGCACTGAACATCGATAGATCGATTTATTTTCGGTATGGCACCTCAAGCCCAATTTTTTGTAAAGAATCAGGTCACGCGTTGACAGGTACTCGTGCCGAGAGCAAACTCGATGAAAAAGCGATGATCCAATCCATCGAATCTCTATTTTCATTGCGAAAGCTTTCGAATTTTTTACAGGTACCCGATGTCAAAGCTCCCGAATGACCAAAAG
>JAPYYZ010012230.1:0-10909 GCA_030522705.1 Eretmocerus eremicus | reverse complement strand
TATCGCTGCGATACACCCGATACGCTCCAAAGATGCGTGCGATACATCCCATCGATACGCCCCATAGCGATACGCCCGATACACCTTAGCGATATGCCCAATACGCCAAGCGATATGCTCGATGCGCAATTTTGGCCAGTTTTCAAAATGCTCCCAAAAAAATTTGGATTTTTGAAAAATTTTTTTACTTGCGGATTTGGGAACTCCGATTCATGAGCTACACCCCAGTTACGGGTAGATGCGAGGTTTTGGGCCACCCTGTATATATATATATTTTCAAGTCTGTTAAGTTGGCAGCCCTGAATTGGATTTTACGTTGGTACCCCTGACAGGGGCATCCGGACGGACAGGAACCTTACTGTGGCTTAATTATTATAATTTGTCTGCGACGCTCATCGGCAGCTTCTAAGAATTCCTGCCGCGTGACACGGAACTGACCGAACTTCTTGGACATCGACATCTTGGATGCAGTTGAGCGTGGCCACATTCACATGTCGATGCTCCTTGCATATCCAGTATATAGAGAAGTTCCTTTGACCCCTCAGCTTTGAGAATAATCCAGTCCGCTTCCATTCCTAACGAATGCAGGTGATTGCGTGGCAATACCGCAGTTTAGAAAATGGGAAAAGAATCATTACGGATGTAATTTCTACCCCAAGGAGATACACTAAGCAGTGGTTTTCCGGTCCCGAAGCAATAGGTCTCAGCACCTAACACCTTGGTTTTGGAAGTAATTGATTTCCCAGAGCTGAAATGTACAAGATGTGGAAGTCCCACGCTTATTCGCGGAGAGTTGAGGTTTGGACCTGACACAGAACTGACATCCTGACCCTGTTCCACGCCATTACTTTTTAGAACTTCATTTGATTCCTAATGTGACGAATGTACTTCGCAAGAATCATCAATTTACGGTGAAGATGGCCCCCGTTGGATTGTCCTTGAGTCATCGTAATCATCCAAACAAGCCTGGACACGAAATTACAAAGTTTCCTGAGAACTAGCCATCTCATGATACAGCGATGAGAATGACTCATCTCAATATTTTCAAACGTATCTTGGTTCATTTCAGAACTCATCTCGAGAAGTTCAGGATAAGCTGAGGTACAAACGATTCTGAGCAGGTAAGGTTGAGACATTTCTTCTGCAAGTGACACAGATTTTATTCTTGGAATTCCCAGGATTTCTCTCTATGAAGAGTCGGGAATCCTCGAGCTTCTAACTCCGACGCATCTCAATAATTTAGAATGTTCCTTGACTCATTTCCAAGTTCATCTCAGAAACTTTGAAATAAACCGGAGTACGTCCAAAAATTCAGGTGCGACGAAGGTAGAAGCTCGAAGAGACCCAACTCCTCATGATGAGAAATCCCGCGATTTGGGAAATAGAACCTGTGTCACTCGCAGAGGGAATATCTTAGCCATTTTCGCTTGGAATCATTCTCACCTCCATTCATTCCAAAGTTCTCAGTATTAGCTTCAAAATGAACTAACGTAAGTGTGGAAATATTGAGATGCGCCATTCTCATCGCTATAGGGACGGCGCGGCGCCTAGAGACCTCACTGGGCAGAATCTGTCGACGCTCGAATATTTGTCCGATCGGAATTCTCTTCGTTTTCGTTAGTTCCACACGATGTCACTCCGATGATTTTGATTTAGGCGGTTGTTGGGGGACAAAAATTAATTCGAAGTCTTGAAGAGGATAAATGAGGGAATATCGGACTGATGATAATTCTTAGCGATCTGTATTAGTATGAGAATTGGATCCATATCTCCCTCCACCGATCATGACCTATCATTCGCACCCAGAAAGAGCATTCGGAGAAGTCGCCAAGACTGTTGCGTTGATTTTGACTCAAAATCAAGAGATTTTCCGGGGTGAACTTCGTGAATATACTCCTGGACGGCCGATTCAAACCGGAATTACTCCTTATACAAATGGAAAAACTCAATCAATACCTTCCTCGATCAATTGCCTTCCGTTCACGCCTAAAAGAGGCATTGGGAGAAGACGCCATGATTGTTGGGGTCGATTTTGTCCCAAGATATCGAGGTCGGGGTGTCTATTCAGGGTAAACATCGAGAATTTACAACTTACGGTCGGATGTGTATTTAATTTTGTACCAACACAGAAACTCCACCAGCATCTTCCCTTATCGATGACTTATCGAACGCGCTCAGAAAGATCATCGGAAGAAACCGCCAAGAATGCTGTGATCGATTCTCGCTCAAAATAACGAGGTATGTTCGAGTATACTCCAAAGGTTTTCTGTTCGAAGCTTGATTTCGAACCGGAATTTTATCGTGTACCAATGCAAGGGGGTCACGAACACCTTTCTTTTCCCGTTATTCATCACTTCCGCCCAGGAAGTCATTCGCAGAAACCGCTAAAACTGTCGGGATAGAATTTGCCTCAGAATCATGAGATTTCTCTTAAACGGGATGATGTGCTCGTCTCTCTTAAGATCATAAATGTACCTCACAAGTGAATTGCTTAGTCGTTGTACTCGCATTCGTAGGTCTTTGTCGGCGTCGATGTACACGACCGCGCAGTAGTTCAGATGTGGTTGGATTGAGGTCTCGACCAGTCCAATTCGGAGGTCCCTGGTGGTGCATGCGCTGATAAACCGCAAGCTGTATATAGGGCTTTCCTGACTTCCTTGGTTAATTGATCGATGTCCGGTCTCCACGTTAGTTCACAGTCCAATGGCACCCCAAGGCTCACAACTGTGTCACAGAATGAAACGAACACTCCTTCCTGTATCTCAACTCCCGGCAGGTCCATTCGCTGTAAGTCTCTCACGTTCCTTTCGGAACTAAAGAAAATAGCTTTGGTCTTGCCGGCGTTCAGACGCAGGCCAGAGCCCTCGGCCCACCCAGCAACGAGCCGCCCTACCTCTCCTATCCAAGCACAATTCCCCTTCATGTTTCTCTTCTCTACTTGTAGATAGATTTGGAGGCCATCTGCGTGAAAAAGATGACAAACCGGCTCCCCCTCAACAACCTAGGCAAGTCATTGACATATAAGCTGAAAAGTAAAGGACCAAGAACGGAACCCTGTGGAACACCCACATCCGTTTCGAGCCGATTAGAATCCTCTTGTTTCGTTATAACATTTTGAGTGCTACCTTGCAGATATGACAATCCACAGGAGAGCCGATCTTGGAAAACCTAGGTGACTAAGTTGACTTATCGACTTCGATGGAGAGATTGTGTCAAATGCTTCACTAAAGTCAAACAGCAACAAAAGGGTGATCTTTCTCCTATCTATGCCTACTTGGATATCATCAGTCAACTTTAATAGAGCTGTCTGGGTGCTGTGATGTTGTCTGGAACCAGTCTAGAAGCTATCTAGCAGATTCTCACTCTTCAAATACTCCGTGATTTGGTCGTGAGCAATCTTCTCCAGAATCTTGGATAGGAAACACAGCAATGCAATGGGACAAAAATCCGAGACCGCTGATGGTGCTGTGGTCTGTTTTAGTGCAATAAGCTGTGCCTGCTTCCAAACTTCGGGAAAAATGCTGCGAGCGAAAGAGGAGTTGAAAATGTGAACAATGAGATCGCTTGAGGACGGAAGAGCCTTTGCGATCACGCACTGAGGAATTTCGTGCACTCCACGGAACTGCGAGGAGAAATGTTTAATTGCAAAGACGACGACTGCAAAATTTGTGGACTTGAACTCAAAGTTTTCCTCTGAGGCCGATATGATTCCGTGCATCACATCTTCGAGATTCTCATGGGGCGAGACGAAGACCCCAGCGAAGTGAGCGTTCAGCTCATCCGGTGCGAAAACGTGGAGTTCCTCCTCTTTACTCTTTGGCAAGAGGCCGAGGCTGCGCATTTCTTTCCAAATATTCTTCTTCTGATCAGAAAAGTCTCATAAGTGATTTCGAAGGAAAGAATTACGCTCTTGTTCTAAGCGTTCGTCGACCTCTTCACTGAGTTGGGAGTATTCATTCCGAAGCTCGCGACATTTGCTCTGGTTGCACTGGTTTCGCTCGCAGCGCTCACGTATCGCATTTCGCTTATTCATGAACACCTTCAAGTCAGGACCAATCCAAGGAGCATCGCCTTCACGGGGTGTAACCATTTTCTTAGGCGCTAACTCATCTAAAACAGTTTTCAAGTTTTCAATCAAGCATTTAACAGCATCTCCCAGGCTGGTTTCAGCATTTTCGAGAGCTGCCCAGCTGCAACGCAACAGACAGTCATTCAGCTACTCCGGAGTGATTTTACGAGAATCCCTGTTAGTGAAGGAATCTCTTCGCGGAGCAGACGTGAAGACGTTGATATATTTACGTCGATGACCGCATGTTTGCCGAAACTGAGAAGCAATCTATCCTGAGAGTCAGTGATGGTATCGTTTCTGTCCATGTACATGTGATCGATCCACTTGTGAGGTGTATTGAGGTTATGTTGGTGAGTCGCGCCATGCTGCACAATCTGTAGAGACAGTTCTTTCGTCAGTGCAGTCAGTTTCTTTGTATCAGAGTCTGCCGTGTCCAAGAAGTCTGCACTCAGATCCCTCATTATGATCTTGTGACTAAAACCCCCACATAGACGACGTGATGAGCCAAACAGCCCATCTTACTCCTGCATGGCAATGTTAGGGGGCCTATAAATCACTCCTACTAGAATTGGAGGGCAGTTGCCCTGCTGTACACTCCAAAAAAGGAATTCAGGAACGCCTGGTTTCCCTGGACTGAAAGTACTGGAAGAGGCTGATCTCTCCACCTTCAAATCATTGCGCACATACAGAGCAACCCCGCCGCCTTGTCTGCTACGGTCCTGTCGTAACAGAGGAAACCCCGGGACCTGAACGAGACTGTCGTCCACGACTTCATCAAGCTACGACTCAGCCACCCCGAAAAGATGATAGGAGGGATCGTTAGCGACGAGCAGGCGAAGATTTCCGTCAATGAGTTGAGATTGACGAACCCCGCCTCCAAGGATCTATGACTCCCTCGTAGATCTTCAACAGGCTTGACTAGTCAAGAAGTCCTTGCAGATTCTGCTGTCGAAGCTGCCCCCTACTCTGAATCTTTAGAGCTGTTCTGGGCATTATCCGAGAACTCACGAGTGGGTCTTGGGACTGTTTGACTCGCCTTATAAGCGACATGCAGTTCTGCAAGGGACTCGAACGCATACGCTGTATGGATGGGTTTTACTATAGGAAAGTCCCCCTGATCCCCCCGCATGCTGACTGATCCTCCCGAACGCATGTGTGTGATGACATAGCGAATCTCAATCATCCTCTCATCCTTGTATACCATTAATTATTTTGAGCCGAGGAAATTTTTCGGAATTTCACGCTACCTGACAGGATCAGTGGACTCTGGCAGGAAATTTCAAGAATTTGTCCGAGACTCAAAATACTGAGTGTAGAGTTTTGCCGGGGCGTGGTACTCGGACGAGACTCAGAACACTGAGTGTAGGGTTTGGCCACCGTTGAGGGAAGTGGCCGACTCAAAACACTGAGCGCACGTTCGCCGTGACTTAGGGATTTGGTCGAGGCTCAGGTCACTGAGCGTAGGTTTTGCCGAAACTTAGTAGATTTGGTCGATACTCAGGATACTGAAAACGCGTAGCCGGACTCGGGGATCTGAACAGTGGAACCGGTCGGGATTTGCAAGAACAGCTCACGTGTTGGGAGGGCCGTAGACGCGATGCTGGGTGGACGAGAGTTCAAGTACGTGGTCAAGTGAGGTTTAGAGTTAGAGTGGTCGTATACTGCGGACGCGTGGTATAGGTCGGGTCGTGGTCGGGATATGCCCAAGAAGGAGTCTACGAGCTTGTCGGCCAATAGATTGGGACTCAATAATTTCTTAGATTGGGCCGTGATGGAGATAGTTTCGCGCGACGAACAGTATCCGGACGTGGCCAGATCAGTTCGCAGTCAATCATCGAACGAGATCAAGGCCGAGCTCCGCGCAAGGGAGTTGAACGATAGTGGGACGAACGATGGCGTGCGTGGCCGACTAATCAGAGCGAGACTGATCTACGACTCCGAGGTCGAGGGCGTACCATGGAGCCCGCTAGTGGACAAGGCGCCTTCCGATACCTTCTTGACGTTGAATACGTCCACGACGCCGCGCAGATGCGCCCGACAGACTCTTCCATCAATACCGGAGACTAAACCCGAGTCAAGCGGCTTATCCGCGATGGCAACCGATCCAGTATCGAGCACGTCCGTCGTGAATCTGAGTGACCGATTGGAGAGCGACGCGCCGATGACGTCCTTCACTGAAGTGACCCTGCCGCCTGCCGACTACATCAACCCCGACGACGGTCGTATCGATGAGGATGGGCCTGAACACGACCACTCTCTCGACCAGCAGTGGACAAGGGCCTATTATGTCACAGCCAGGAGTCAGGGTTCCGATCTCGGCGGAAGAGCACTTCATACTACCGCGACTCGACGCAACAGGGTCAAGTAATTTGATGGCCGCAGGCGCATCAGCCTCCATCAGTTCAAGCTCTCGCCCATCCTATGAGCTGGGCAAGGGGGGGGGGGGGTGTGGGGGGGGGGGGGGGGGGGGGGGGGGGGGGGGGGGGGGGGGGGGGGGGGGGGGGGGGGGGGGCAATCGGCCGGGCTGGTCGTATGCCGCGGAAAAGGTGGGAAAGCTGAAGATTCCGTTGACGGCCGGGTCGCGCAGCCTTCCACTCGACTGGAGTAAAAAAGGCAAATCAGGGGACCCAGACCGGAATAGGGCGGTCGAGAGATTGTCCCACAGGGCTGATCCGCCTGGATAGTCAGTACCTCGCGAGCCGGCGAGAAATCGTTCTGTTATTGATTGGTCAACCCGGTTAGTTGACAGGGGCCGGAAACTTATCATGTGGCCGGTGTTAACTCGGTCGGAGATAGCCGCAGGAGGAGCTTGGACGATAACGCGTCTTCGGACAAGGACTCCCGCCGGGATCGGGGGAATTTCAACGGCCGGAATTGCCGCGATGGGGCTGGTCGGGATCGCAATACCCACGAGCTGGCAGATGAAGATCGCGATGGCCTAAACGATGGCCGCGATGTCCCAAATGATGATCGAGATAACCGGGACCCCCGCAAGCGTGTGAGGAACAGTCGCAGCCATCAAGACCGGTCGGATGAGACTAGCTGTCGCCGTGGCCGAGCTAACGACGAGGGCCGACACCGAGAAGGCTCAAGCCATTGTCGATCGACATCGCGGAATTCTTGCTAACAATGGGCCGGTTCGGGGTCGAGGCGAGTGGATCGCCTGAGTGAACGCCGAAAAACGAGAAATTCGCGCCGTGGTTCGAGGGATAGTCGAGATGGCCGTGACAAGCGGGATCGTTCAGATGACCCGCGGGACGGCCGTGGTAGACGGAATCGAGATGATAGGCGTCGCGATAACTCACACGAGCGACGGTCACCCTCGTGGGATGTCCATAGGGGCTGCAATACTCGCCGAGGTTCGAGAGAATCCAACCGAACTTCACGCGATGATCGTCATCGCCGTCGTCGGGATAGTAGTTCGCACGAATCAGAGTACGACTCCTCCGATAGAGGATCGCACTCTTCGGGGGATAGTCATGGTTGTGGGTCGAAGGCCGTCTCCAAGACATTCCAAATAATGGAGATGCTCCAGGGCATGGAGATTAGTTCCAGCAGAGGGGAAAAGGAGGGCCCTGAAGAATTTTTGGCCAACCTAAAGGACTCTCGCCAAATGTTGCCTGTCTCAGATACTTAGATGTTGTCGGCCATGCCTACCGTTATGACGAAAGACGCCCGCGACTGGTTCTGGACACATCGAGACGAGTTCGACGATTTGCAGGATTTCAAATATGCCTTCAGGGATCAGTACGTTGGCCGGGTGGACCTCCAAGACGTGATGGACGAGTTGTAAAATCGGACACAGGGCCGAGGCGAGAAGGTAGCAAAATTTCTCACCTGCATTGAGATTGTGCTGGGGCACTTCAAGAGGCCTCCTAGGGGTAGCGAAGTCTTCGAGATTGTGCGGAGGGACTTGTTGCCAGAGCTGCGCCGCTACCTAGACGGCAAGCGAGTTAGGACCTTGGACGACATCCAATATTATGACCGGAAATTCGGAAGGCAGAAGGAGTTGGACGCACACTATACCCCACCACCGCCAAAGGACAAGGCCCAAATACCAGAGGCAACTTTTCAAGGAGGGTCGTCGGGGTAATCTAAGCCACTTTGAATAGCGGGATCAGAAAGTGTAGAACCGGCCGAGGCGCCAAAGCCAAGTGCGGCCCGCAGCCGAGCACTAACCAGGCCAAGGGGAATAAGAATGGCGGAGCGAATATGGAACAGACCCAAGCGACGGCCGTGACGAGCTCGACCCCACAGACGGCTAGCCCTGCGTCGACAACGACCGTGGACACTATCCCGTCACCGCAGATGCCAGTCACTCTACCAGCACCGAGGCCGAATCTCATCCCGGATTACTCACAGTGGGCAATGATGTATCGGTACCCACCTTAGCCAGCGTACGGTGGTCGTTGCCAGCCGGGGAGTGGTCGATTGCGCCCTTCGAACTTGGCCGGGGGCAGGATGCCGAGGGATGAACGGATCGCGAACGGTCTGTGTTTTAATTGTAACATGCCGGAATACTTTGCGAACCGTTGTCCATCACGGCAATGCTACAAGTGCGCTCAGTTAGGCTACACCGCCAACGAGTGCCCCGAGGTGGTAAAGGCGGTATCCCTGCCAGTCATGGCCGTGATCGAGAGACGCCAGCTATGCGACAAGGAGTGATTATGAAGACTTGCCCCGACTGCAAGTATAGGCTTGACCGTCCGGGAAACGGACAAACGGAGGCTTAGGCGATCTCGAATGCCACGACTCCGTCGCAGTAAGTTTGGATCCGGAGGCCGAGAGGGCCGGGGCGTCGCGGAGCGTATCAGAAGAAGGCTGCGTGAGAGACGAACCAGAGCAAGAGACCGAGAGGGCCGAGGCGTTGTGGGACGTACCAGAAGATGGCTGCGTGAGAGACGAGCCAAGTCGAGAGTCCGAGAGAGCCAGGGCTTTGTGGAACGTAGAAGAAGTTTTTTGCATAAAAGGGGAATCGAGCAAGGGACAGCCGGAGGTGTCCTGGGCAGAAATCGAAATGAGTCTTCCGACAGGCGTAATACGTAAGCGGTGGCCGCAAAAACAAACACTCAGCAATCCAGTCTAGCCAATTGACACCAAGACAGACGCAGATCCGAAACCGAAGAAGCTGAGGCCATAGCTCAATTCCATGCTGAGCACTGACGAAGTCAGCCATGCAGCCAAGAATCATTGAGCCTGGAGGAACTTCCTGGGGAGTGAGGTAGACGAGTCGGAGGTCGTGGAATTCGGAGAGGCCGGGGTGACCAAAGCCCGTAGTTTCGGAGAGGGTCAGTTTGAGCATGCAGCCCCGCAAAATCGCATCCGCGCAGAAGTGGAGCCATGGTCAGCTGAAGAGCTGGAATCTGGTCCTGAGGTCAAACCTGAGCCGAGAAACTACGTCGAGGTCATGCTCGATAGGAAATCCTCCGCTGCACTCTACGATCCGGGAGTCCAGATATCGATGGTCGGACCAAACATGTCGAGGTTGTATGAGAAGAGAATTTATCGTCAGGAGGGCTATTTGAAGAGCACCATGGGCCAAAGTGTCATGCTCGCGCTAGGTCTGTTGGACGTGAATTTTGAAATAGATGGTCAGTCTCGGACCATTGTGCTGCAGGCGGTTAAGGAACTGAACCACGATTTGGTACTGGGAATGGCATGTTATGGCCGCGTGGAAGTCGAATTCGGAGAATACCGATGGCCGTTGGAGAGTGTTGGGAGGAGAGTACAAGGAGTTCCTTGGGCCGTAAAAACCATCGGTGGACCGAGTTCATGCCAACTGTGCCGGATCAATCGTACTGGAACATGGCGAGAAGTCCGCAATGGAGGATTGGGTCAAGAAGATGACGGACGCGGCCGAGAAGGACGTGGGACATACGGACCTGACCAAGCACAGTATCCAGCTACTGGCCAAAGAGCCAGTGAGGCACAAACATAGAATGGAATGGCGCACCGGTCTTGGTCAAGAAAAGCGATGGATTGTACCGATCCTGTATTGACTATCGTAACCCGAATAAGATCAAAAAAGAGGGCGCGTATCTGCTGTTGAAAATGGACGGGATCTTGGACAAGTTGCGGAATGCCAAGTACATTTCGAAGATAGATCTCAAGGGGGCCTACCTGCAGGTGCCGATGGACGAAGCAGCCAGGAATATACGGCGTTCGCCGTGCCGGGGGTCGGGTCGTGGCATTTTTGTTCCATCCCCTACGGACTGAAGAACGCGCCAGCAACATTTCAATGGTCCATTGACAGATTATTTGGGCCGGAATTAGAACCACACGTCTTTGGGTACTTAGATGACATCGTCATATCTACGAACAATTACGAGGATCATGTGAAATACCTGACTCTTGCGATAAAGCGTCTGATTGGGGCCAAGTTGCGAGTCAACCCCAAGAAATGCGATACATGCTGTCAGCAGGTCAGATACTTAGGGTTTCTGTTGGACTCCGAGGGCCTGACTCCGGACCCTGAGAAAGTCGCGCCGCACAGTGGGCGATTTCAAAAATTTTTTTTTTCAAAACTTAATATCTCCAGATTGACTGGTCCGATCTTGATGACTCAAAAACGATATTGAAGCTCAGACTATATACTATTCATGAAAAATCCTGGACATCCGACTTCTTCATGTGAGGTTATAGAAAATGTAGCAACAAAATGGCCGATTTCTGCAAAAAGTGCGTATTTTGAGAGTAAAGCTTTGGGAATGTATTAAAAAGCATCTCGAGATATGATTTTAGAGGTTTTGTGAGGTGCTGAGTTCGAATTCGAAGTCAGATTTGTGAAAAAAATTATTCGAACTTCACTCCGAAACAATTAAAATGAAAAATGAGATGTTG